>JASCZW010003568.1:0-187336 GCA_034211315.2 Aedes japonicus
ATTCGCCTGTACCCAACCATCGCTCTTGAACATGCCAGTGTCTGATTTGGCGCTGTGATTCACATGTGTGCTCACCCAAAAACACTTCCTAGTTCACCTATCACCTGAATTCCCTCCGAACTACCATGCAGTATTACTGAGGGAGGCGTTTTTTGTTAAATGTGCGCCGACCAATTTATTACTTATTATTTTCCCGAGCCCCTTAGCTCCCCATCATGCCGAGCCTTTGGCTCCTGGTGTTATTTTTTACTTTTCGCCAATCATGACCAATGATCAAAGCAGCCCTTTATTCTGTTAGTAGATTTCATTGATTTGCTACAACTAAGATACGGGGCGACCCGAGCCATCCGGTGCGCAATCCCGCCCGGAAGCGACATCTTATTCTCACTTTTCGGACCCACCGGTAGGGTGCCGAAGTCACCTGCGATTCCGTTTGATTTCGGCGTCCGGTTCACTGGCGCTCCGACGACCCAGGTCGGTATCAGCTCATCCGTCAGAGAGTTCCCGGCGAAAGAATTTCTCCCCAAAACCGATCGTAAGCTTCCTTTCTCGCCACTTACATCGCTTGATCGGTTCCCGCCAGCTCTGCTAAAGGTTGACATGATCTGTACTACAGTCGTGTTCACCGCGTTCCACTTGTCTTCATCGCCGCACATACGTCCGACGATATTGTCTACGTTGACGTCACCATGCCGACAATGGCTGCCATTTCTCCTCGTGGTTGCTGCAAACTTGGGCAACTGAAATGACGCGGTTTCGGCGTTTTCCAGGCCGACACTCAGAACATACCGGCGATCTTGCACGGTCGATCTGTGCAAGTATCATGGCGACCCATGACCAGAGAAACAGGCTGCGGTAGTTAAGCTCCCTGGGGGTGCCTGTTGATCCATCGACAGGTTGGGAATTAGACGATGGTCCATCGCCATTCGCAGCGTTGTCCCACTGCTGCCGCTGTTTCGGAGGAGTTGGCCCGCGCTATTCCGAACTCCTCTGTGTTTCGGTCCCTGTAAGACCTCTGTCATCTTCTTCCAGTAGAAGGCAAAGGGGGAGCATTCCGCTACTGCGACGGCGTCCTATCGAGATGGTCTGATACGCACTCGACACACGCATCGCGCATCATCAGCCTGACGTACGGTTCAGTTGGGCGCGACTTTTTCCAGTTTCAGCGCCAAACCACACTGGCATGGCTACCTGATGATTGACGATGATACGCTCGCTAGTAACCTCCTTCCTGCTGCTGCTGATCGCAGAGTTGTTGGGCATGATCCGGATAGTGCTGATCACTGCCGTGGCCTTCTTTGCAGACGTAGTCGACGGCGACTATTGAAGTTCAGTCATCGTCCAACAACATGACTCCAAGTGCCGACTCTCGCCTTTGAGTCATCGAAGAACTCGCCAACCATGATCTTCCCATGCTGCACCGTCTTCCGGTTTTTCGCTGATGATAATCACCACCAGCCCTGTGTGAGCTAGCGATAGCTTTTTCCACGCGTCCAGTCTTCCACCGCATCTATCGCTTCCGTGCGCCGTAGCGTTCGACTTCTTTCTTCGTGACCACCGATCACCAGCGGCCACGTCGCCGCGAAGCCGATGATCTTTAACCCTCTGGAAGGTTCAGCTTAATACCTTGTCGTACATGGCATTCCAGATAGTCAGCCCAGAATAGATCCCGTGGAACGCCCGCCGCAATAGCCACACCTCTCTTCCGCGTCTGTTTCGTAACTGTCTGCGATTCTGGAAATAACTTTCAGAATCTGGCACATACCGAACCGCCAATCTGGTAACGAATCGGCGATTGCCGCCCAGCTGGCACTGTTAAAGGCATTTTACATCCAGGTGACCACCGCGCAGTAACGGTTTCTTCTGTTGCTTCGCCGTCTTCCAGCACCACAACCATCTGGATGGCATCCACAGGTATTCATTTTCCGGTTAAACTGCATCTCTGATAGACCGCTCACTCTCCGTGTACTTCGTGAGCCTGTTTAGACCACTTTCCAACAATTTGCCAACGGTATCCACAATAGGCATATCGGCTTCCATACGCCGATGCGGCTGCCGAGAAGCTTACCTGGCTTCGGTAGCAGCACCAGCTTCGGTCGTTTCCAGATGTCGGGAAAACAGCCCTCCTGAATACAATGTTGTATTGTGGTCCCGGAACATTTCAGGATTTGCACGGATCGCTGTTTTTAGAGTCACATTTGGAATTCCGTCCGGTCCTGGAGCTTTTTCGTTTTTGGCAAGTCTTTCGCCACCGCGATCAGCTCTTCGTTCGCTACCCCGGATTTCTTCTGCCAGCGACATCCTGTCGACGGTGACGGTAGTGGCGGCCAAACCGCCGGCTCATGCATCGGGAACAGTGTTTCGATGACAATTTTTCATCTTCTCTGGGCAATTCCGTCAGGTGGCAACGGCTGGACCTTTTATCTTAGACATGAAGCGCTTTGTATGCGCCTACCCATGGGTCAGAGCCTCTGTGGCCTTCCTCACCACACCTTCTGGTGGCATAGTTTGCTCTCTGTCGGGCCCTTTGCAGTTTTCGCCAGATGGCCGTACTCTAGACATTTGAAGCACACCTCCGGTTGCTGAGAAATACTCAGTGGGCACACAGACCAGCCTACTTTATCTTGCCAATTTTTAGGTCCCTTGTTGGCTGCATCGATCGGTAGTTTAATCGATGCCGACCTCGTGCCACAGAAGGCCCGTTTCTTATGCGGATGGCACATCTGGGCTTCCCAGCTCGCACTGCTCCTTCATGGCTAGCCCAACTTCTTCTTCCGATGTGACCTCGTCCAAGTCCTTGCATAGGGAGAGTTGCTCCGGGAGCACGGCTCCGACTTGGACCTCGTCGCCCATAGCTCTCTCGGTAAGCTCTTTGTAGGAGGAACGGCTAGCTTTGATCCCTTTTCAACTCGAGGATCATTTCCCCATTGCGGGTGCGCCTAATTTTCTGCTCGTCTTCCCCTAGGTCCCTAAGCTCCGGATTAGTCCGCATGGTGCGCAGAACTTCCGCGTACGTGTCGTCACTTGCTTTGACGATGAGAGCTTCACCTTCGTTCCTCCTCTTGATAAACTTCCGTTTTTCGACCTGTTTTTCGACCTGTTGCCCGATTTCTTTTTCTTTCGCCGACAACCCGCCATGGAGTTTGGTTGCCTGCGGCGACATCTTCTACTGGACGACGTTCACCAGTGACGGGGCGTCCTTATGTTTCTTAGAGCCGCCGGGTCTAACATCTCCTGGTGATGCCCTTGGCCTCTTCGGCGTGAAGAAGGGTGTAGTTTGCATCCCCTGTGGAATACTTCCCAATAAAGGGCGATACGGTCAAAATTTGGTCAATATCAACTTGACGTATTTCTTTCAATTTTGCATTTAAAAACCTGAACACCCTCATTTTGAAGGTTGTGTGTGTGTAGAATGTTGTTCCTATTTTGATTTTGGAATTCACTCTTCAGTTGTCAAAATGCCGTCCAAGCAAGAAGAGCAGCGTATCAAAATTTTGCTCGCGCATCGCGAAAATCCGAGCTACTCGCACGCAAAGTTGGCAAAATCGCTAAAAGTTGCCAAACCAACCGTTACAAATGTAATTAAAGTGTTTGGGGAACGTTTGTCGACAGCCAGGAAGTCTGGATCGGGGGAAATCGAAAAACCGGAAGCCGCTGAGACGACAAAGAGAGTTGCCGGTAGTTTCAAGCGAAACCCTAACCTATCTCTCCGAGATGCCGCAAATGAGCTGGGTGTATCGTCTACAACCGTGCATCGAGCCAAAAAACGAGCCGAACTATCGACTTACAAGAAGGTAGTGACTCCAAATCGCGATGATAAACAAAATACGACGGCCAAAGCGCGATCCCGGAGGCTGTACACGACGATGCTGACGAAGTTTGACTGCGTGGTAATGGACGACGAAACCTACGTCAAAGCCGACTACAAGCAGCTTCCGGGACAGGAGTTTTATACGGCAAAAGGAAGGGGAAAGGTAGCAGATATTTTCAAGCACACGAAACTGTCAAAGTTCGCAAAGAAATATCTGGTTTGGCAAGCCATCTGTACCTGTGGCTTGAAAAGCAGCATTTTCATAGCTTCCGGGACTGTCAACCAAGAAATTTACGTGAAAGAGTGTTTGAATAAACGTCTGCTGCCTTCCTGAAGAAACACGGTTGTTCCGTACTGTTTTGGCCGGATTTGGCATCTTGCCATTACGGTAAAAGGCCATGGAGTGGTACGCCGCCAACAACGTGCAGGTGGTTCCCAAGCGACAAGAACCCTCCCAACACGCCAGAGCTCCGCCCAATTGAGAAATACTGGGCTATTGTCAAGCGGAACCTAAAGAAGACCAAAAAACTGCTAAGGACGAGCAGCAGTTCAAGGCAAACTGGCTTTCTGCGGCGAAGAAGGTGGACAAGGTGGCTGTACAAAATCTGATGGCAGGGGTCAAGCGTAAGGCCCGGCAATTCGGATTTGGAAAAGCGGAAGCCTAACTGAATATTTTTCCTGAATTTTATACTAATTGAACTTGAAAAAGAAATTTAATTTGATTTTTTAAATAAACGATTTCACCGATTTACACGCGTTTTCCCTTGACCAAATTTTGACCGTATCACCCTTTACGCTGTTTTCCTCCGCTGTTGTATTGGTGTCGTGCTTTCTCACTTCCTATGTTCGGCTTGCCTCACTGGCAGTCTTAGCTGCTGAGAGCTCCTTCTCAGCTTCTTCGGCTCTCTGTGTTATGATCTTCCACTCTTTAACCGCTGATCCAAGAACCCCTTGGATCTTAATCACCAACGCTTTGATGTCCTTGTGAACGTTGTTTCTTTTGTCGACGTATTCGTGCAGCTCATCTACCAGCTTTTTGGCTGCCTCTACCCGAGGTAGTTTTGGTACCCTCGACCAAGCGCTGTATTGCTGCTGCATCGGTTGGTGCTCCTTCTCTTGCCCTTGTGGCTCTTGCACCTGTTGTGTTTGCAATGGGGGTGTCCTCACCAACCCAGTTCTGGCAAACGGATTTGCTGCTCCTGCATCGTTGTTTGTTGTATGTTCTTCCATTCTTCAGGGTCCCCCTCCGCACCGCTATCACCATCCGTTGTACATAGTCGCCTTCGTGATCCCTTGGTTGTCCATGTAAACAGGGAGGCCAAGCGAGGGCTGAACACGTACCTTCATGGGGTTCGTATCCAGAGCCAGATCAGCGTAAGTCGGGAATGTTACATCCGAGCCTAGTACCCATCGAGGATTGATGTGCAGATGATGAACGTATCCGGAGGCCTGCCAAGGTTTTACCGGGACCATTAGCCCACTCGCCGTTTCAAGTTAGTGTCACCCTTCTTTACTCAGGGTGTGTGTGTGTGTGTGTGTGTGTGTATGTGTGTGTGCAATTCACCTCCCACTGACCGGCAGTGCTTTTATGGAAGGATCAACTACAGCATATGTTTTGGAATAAAACCCCTTTTACCTTCTTGACCAGCTCCAGATGTTTTTAGAAACCATCACAGGCGGCACGCACGACTTCCATCGGCATTTCGTCCCAAATTCGTTTTTATCAACTTTTTTATCACCACCGCACGAAAATCTATCAAATCGCAGGTAAAAGATAAACACTGAATTAAAACAATCGGACATTACCTCAAAGCGTTTGTATAAACATAGTGCAAAACTACACCAACACATACGTGAAGCATGTTGAGTAGTTACACGACACCAATGCAAGGAAAAAGTGTATGATAATATATTGGGCACGGTGTATATTCCTTTGAAAACTAACCGGAAAAAATGATTGGCGAATAGGGGATGACGGAAAAATGCGCTTCTACCTTCTACGCTGCAAAATTGCACGAAAAGCGTTTTGAATCGCGTCGATTTGTGGCCATTTTTTCGTAGCAATTGCCGCGACGAAAAAAACGCGCCAGTCTGGAGAGCCCTTAATGATACAACTTACCAAACCAATAAAGATTCTTCCAAAATGAGTACAATTCGACGACTATCTCTCAGGCTGCCTCATTAAAACTTGGTGATAACTCCCACCACCCTAACGACTTGTTAATACTTGTTCACATCCGAAGATCGATTACTCCTACACGGGCCTTAAACATGTCCACGCAATGAGTTTCGCTGCCAAACGAACTGTCTTCCGGCTTTGACTGGGCTACCCAATGAAGTTACAGAAGTTCAGTTACAGCTTGATCCATGAAACTGGAAGCTTTTTGTGATCCGCAATTTGGTTGTTGCACCCGAAAGGGTCAGTCCAAATTAACAGCCAAGTCGTCAAAGGATGCAGTTCAAAGTCCGGTCGCCATACTCAGTTTCCAAACACAAACAACAACACAAATTCAACTCTTTACTTTGATTACGACTGACTAATAGCGGGGAACAAGATCCACCCCTTCACCTACCATCCCTGCTTGAAAGGTAGAAACTTCACCAGAAGCAGAAACCAGGCAGACAGGAACAACCAACTGCGCATTGCTTCCTGTTGACAAACCAGATCAAACAGAAGAGTAGGAAGTAGGAATTCAGCTCGTGGCGTCGAATGATACTAAAGCAGAAGAAAAAGAACTTGACCCAGAGTTTGTTGCACGCAGATCGTTACCAATTTTGTTAGCACACCTCGCTGTTAGTGCTGCTGCCACTGCCAAGAATAATTCGCTTGTTTACTACTAATGCTCGTAATCGGCAGAAGGCACACGACTTGACGCAAAGGAATTTTGCGAGGAATTCGACTGCCGTGTTTAGGTTTACGACATCGCCGACGAAAATGCCGGTAAGGTATTTGTACTTTTCTTTGTTGCAATCTACCGGTTCCGGGGACGCTTCATCAAATCAACGTCATTTGGGTGACCCAAATTGCCAGAGATCGCACGCTTCCCAATAAAAGTCATGAACCGATCAATCCGCACGGTTTGGCTAAGGCGATTGCACATGCTGGCAAATCAATCTATTTTCGGTCTTGGATGTTTGAATTTATTTTCGGCTGGCAATAATTTTTCCTCACTTTTCGACTTGAATCGACCCATCGGGGATGGGACTTTGGATGCAATTAAGATCTGCCAGCCGGCCGGTAAGCTCTATTTCGCGTGGATGAGAAACGTAAATTGGCAGTAACGAGAATTGGCTAATTTTAGACCTACCCAATGCGCGATTGTTTGTCAAAAAATTTGTCGCTTTTGCTTTATCACTTGTCAGTTGTTGCCAAAAATTGCACTCTTGAACTTGGCGCTACCACAGACAGGTGAGAAGATCTATGTAAGATTTGGCAATGGCCTACTGCGAATCACCTGATCAACTCAAGTCCTAAACAATCGCAAATCGATCGGCCTTGGACGGAGTTCAGGCTCGGTTGACCCTGAGTTGGTCGTTCCGGCGTAAATATCAAAACAATGCTTAACCAAGCTTTACGCAAGCTGTTACACACAGGATAAATTGGGATAAACCATCGCCGTAGACGTGTTTACATTGTAGCAGTGGCGTGTGCGTTATTTTTAGACGCCCTGTGTGCGCACACTAGTCGGTACGAAAATCAGCTCCAAAACTCGTAACAAGACCAAGGGGGCCAGTGAGCCACGCTGCCGCGCACGATCCCACCATCATCGTCTTCCACAACGTTGACTACCGGCAGGGCGTAGGTGGCAAAAACAAAAAACAAACACTCTCTTCAAGGGCACTTTAATAGGTTTCCTAGGAAATTCGCTTGAACGCTCTTTTGCACCCGGCTGCTGTGGTTGCGACGTCCCGTTGTCTGTCATGTTCCGAGTCGAAATGGATTATTGTTATTGTCCGGTGGGTGGGCGGCGGTTGGATCGCGCGTGTTCCGAGTCGCGGTTAAAGACTTTCTCTCCGATCCACACAAGCGCTCGGTTTTATTTTCAAGCCAACTGACGCAACCTGCTGCATCAGCTGCTCGATCTGTTTTTTTCTTTCAAGTTTGCAAATTTTCGCCTCTAACAACGCTGGTAAAATCGAACGCTAGGCGAAAATGGCTATTTCTGCTGCTTTGTTAACCCGAAACCCTCCCAGATGCCTAATGAATGGGACAACTGACGAAAATTTGAGACCGACCCATCAATTCTGCCTGTCGTTATTTTCAAAGCGCGCGTCGCAAACGCGTCATACTTTTTCTTTTTTGGTTCGTCTATCAGGCGAAAAATATTGGCTGAAAGGCAAGAGAAAAGAAAAAAACATTTACGATCAACACTTGCATTAGTATATTTTTTCGTGATTCTTTTTTTTCACATTTTTATTTCTTATTTTGTTGGTTTTTTTTTGCTTTATTTTGTATAAAACGATACTGACGTGCTTAATTCAATTTGTGTCTGTTTTTTGACTTTCTTCTTCTTCTTTTTCTTACAGACAGAATTAATGTTCTACACAATGGGAACGCGATTCACCATGGATAAGCATCCTTCGGTTTCATTTTTGTTAATGAACTAACCAAGCAAAAATGACGAAAAAAAAACATGTAGTGTTTATACTTGCATGTACGTGTGTTTGTATGTGTGAACAGTCAAAACGTGTCCTCTCTTTCTTTCTTCCCTTTCGCTTATACAACTTATACAAAAACAAATTAAACTGTTATTTCATTTTTATCACAGATCCCGACTCCCTTGGGCTACGTCTAACCTCCGTGGAGGGTGGAAATGAACAGAACATGATCGCCCGGTTGCAGAATGTACTCGGTTTCACCCTGCGGATGAAAGTAGACGCTTAAAAAAACATGGTCATCGTTTATGGTATGAACCGAACTTACCATCAGATCCCAATCCGGTGTCGTTGATCATGACCAGAATGCCAGGCCGCACGGTGTTCTCCTGCATGAATAGGTTCTGGTCGCCGGTGAGGAGGTTGTCCCGTAGCCATCGGAGCATTTCCTCCAGCAGCACTGCAATGAATGAACGAGGGCATTGATTAATACGTCTGATGGAGAGCAACTAACTAACTAGTTTTGATTTCAATAAGATAAAGTCTGTCCACGTTAAATTTGGGACACCAACATAAAAACATAATTCAACAAATCCGATTGTTTATTTCACAATAATAGAGTTATAAGATTAAGATGTTAATCCTTCTTTCTCTAACTGTCTGAGGTACACCCGCCATCAGGTTCCGTACGGTGTCCTCATTGGTACCATTTGGTTTCTTTTTAGTGTCGAGGAGTTTCCGCTAAACTAGAGCCTAATATTTCTCTATTGGGCTATGTTCTGGACAGTTTGGTGGGTTGGCTGTTTTTTTGGCACGTATTTGACCTCTTGTACCTTATTCTATTCCGGATTTCGCATAGCGGCAGGAGGCCAAAACAGAGCTGGAGTCGCGTAGCTGCTGATAATCTGTGGCTTTTAAATTTTCGACCACAACTACATATGGCCTGCCAAATCGAATACTTCTTCGAAAACTTGGGCACCTTCTTTGTCCGGAAATGCTCGGCAACGGCGTTCCTTTGCATTGCAGTATAAAAAGCCAGACCCGGAAGTTGTAAGCCTTCGAGTACGTATGTTTCGTCGTCCAATTGACGATGCACTGTCAGCCTTTTATGAAAAACTCTATGATTTTGTGACAATTATAGAAAAATCAACTTTTAAATAAAGATAAAATAAAGACAATTATTCAAATCTACTTTTAACCAACCATGGTGGATCTCCGAGCTACGTAATCTCAGAAACATACTAAGGAAAGCACGACACCGTTTCTTTCTCAGAAAGTCCGAGAGTGACCGAATCATCCTACGTGATGCGTAGAATTATCGTACAGGTCAGTATTGCTAACCACATACGAGAATCCAGGCTAGTGGCAAACAGAACCCATCTCGTTTCTGGAATTTTATGAAGGAACAGAAATCATCTTCCCAAATTCCTTGCAAAGTTAGCTACAACGATGTTTATGCTAGCTCAAGTTCAAAAGCTGCTAATCTATCTTCGAACGTCTGTTCAGCAAAGGGCTGTTCCATGTCAAGTCTGCTTCGCCCATATTCCGCCGTATTCCATCAACCTTCCCATTATCGAATTTTCCCCAAATGAAATCTCGCAAGCCATCGAAGACCTCGACGCTAAGAAAGGATCCGAGACAGACGGCATTCCATCAGTGTTTCTAAAAACTGCTCCACGGACCTAGCAGCACCTGTTGCGTGTTTGTTCAACCGATCGCTACGTGAAGGGACATTCCCGGGGGTTTGGAAAACTGCCTCTATCGTTCCCATTCACAAGTTTGGCAACGTCAACCGAGTGACAAAGTATCGCGGGGTTTCTACACTATGCTGCTTATGCAAAGTATTCGAGAAGCTGATGCACAAGATGCTGTATACTGTTGCATCACCCTTAATTTCTGATACTCAGCTCAGTTCGATCTCAGCGTCCTTCGGAGTCCAAAGTAGGCACGATTGCCAGCCATAATGCGCCTTTGTATTTCTCTGCTGGAGTCGTTATCGGCGGTCACCAATGATCCCAGATACACGAATTCGTCTACTACCTCAATTTCATCACCGTCGATCTGAACTCGTGCTAGGAGGCCAACTTTTGAGCCTCTTGCCTTCATGTATTTTGTTTTCAACGCATTAATCTCAAGCCCAATCTTACCAGCTTCAGCCTTAAGTCTGATGTACGTTTCCGCTAAGTTACGTGCTACGATATCAACGTCGTCGGTGAAGCCAAATAGTTGGACAGACTTCCTGAAGATCGTGCCACTCGTGTCTATCCCAGCTCTTCGAATCACACCTTCCAATGCAATGTTAAACAACAAACAACAACATGATAATTGCAGCAATCCAGCTTTCCGCCCTTTTTATAGATGAGACACACTATTCCTGAACGACTTCCATCCAATCCTCCGGTAAACATTCCTCCTCCCAAATCTTGGTAATTACCCAGTGCAGCGCTCGTCAAGTCCAGCAGCTTTATTGTTTTTCAACCGAGCAATTTCCTCCTCAACTTCCTGAAAAGTAAGGGTCGGAATTCGCCATCAAGCCAGTCATTTTTTCGACTCGGTGCAAAAGTACCTAGTCTCACTATTGCAGTGCTGCAATGGCGGTTCGAATATCTCTTCAGCCATCCGCAAGAGTAACTGCGTCAAGCTGCTCTTCCGTTGGTAGGGCTGCTTCTAGCTGTTGCGCGTATTCCTGGGCAACTCCGGTTTCCCGTAGTAGCTCAATGTTAGGTCGTGGCGTCCGAATTCGACGCGTGTTGTACACCGTTGAGTTTTGAGCGGATACATACTGCAACGAGGTAGTTTGTCCGAGTCCGAGTTGATGATTTTGGAGAAGAATTTCCCGTCGATTAGAACATGGTCGATTTGATTCTCTGTTCGTGGGTCAGTTGATCTCCAAGGGGCTTTGTTAATGTCTATACGGGGGAAGAGGGGCACTTCGTATTAGTAAACCAATACGGTATGCAGGTTGTTAGACCCTATTACCGGTCTTCACATTACCTCCCGGCCTACGTGAGCATTCATGTCGCCGATGACGACTTTTACGTCCCTCTGCGGGCAGCTATCATACACTTGCTCTAGCGACGCGTAGAACGCTTCTTTTTCGTCATCGGGTCTCCCTTCGTGTGAGCAGAGTACGTTGATGATGCTGTAGTTGAAGAATCGACCCTTGATCCTCAGCTTGCACATTCTCGCATTGATTGTGAACCATCCACTCACTCGTTGACGCATTTTGCCAAGCACTACAAAGCCGGTTTCCAGCTCGTTTGTGGTACCACAGCTCTGGTAGAAAGTACCCGCTCGATGCCCGCTTTTTCATACCTTCTGGCATGTCCAGCGAACCTCCTGCAGTGCTACGACTTCAATGTTACGTGGTTGAAGTTCGTCTTAGATTATCCTGTCGCAGCCAGGGAAGCAGAGCCATTTCAGTTCCTGTCAGCATATGACGAAGGTCCCACCGGGGTTGGTTACCCGATCTTTCCAATGTTCACTCATACCACAGTCGGCACCACGGGGAGGTAGGGATAGGAGCTACTGGACAAGAGGCTAATGATCGCAGTAGGATCTATTTTATACCTGCAGGTAAGCGAAGTACCTACGGTACGCATTGTCTAGTCATTTACCATCGTGCATCACCAGCATGCATATTGAAACACTGGAGCGTTTTACTTCTATCTGCGGCGTAACCATCGATGAGAAGCTTAGGTTCAATGAGCATGTTGGGATTACGAATTCCAAAGCATTTTCTGTTCTTGGGTTCATTCGTCGACATGCTTTCGAATTCACCGACATAAATGCTTTTAAAACACTGTACTGCACGCTGGTGGTTTGGTCTCCGTACTATGTAGCGTATATTATTTCAATTGAATAACATTACAAAATAGCCTTAATACAAAATTCCGGACTCAAACGTTACTCTCAAACTGCCAAAATTTTCGCTACCTAAAAACCGGTTAGCCAATTCGAAAACATGTTTACATAATGTAACGAATTCGTATGCCCGCGAATTCTTGGCTCACAAAACGGCGAACATAAACGACAGACATTCCCGCACTTTTTTTTGTCAGCATTTCCACGTTAATTTTAAATTACTCATTCTAGAACAAAATTTGTCAGATAGTGTTGAAACATTCAGAAGTGATGCCAAACTAAATCTGTTTTTTTTTCGCCGAAATATTCGGTGGTAGAAATGATCACTGTAAAAAAAGTGACTTTAGTGATCGATTTTCGGAAAATAGTGACTTTAGTGTAATACCGCCATCGAATGAGCTGTTTATGCTTGGGCTTGGGATAAAACACTTTCCCCGTGGACCTCGTGGACAAAAGAAACGAACCAGGACGTACCGGTTACTATTAAAGGGAAGAGCTTGCTAATCTAAGGAACCGAAGTATTTTTGGAAGCATGTAAACGAGTAGCGCAGAGAGTCTGGTATACCATCTTCAATGGTTCAAAACGGAGAAGTCGCTTCATTTCTGCAGGAGATATGCCGCTTGTTTTTCGAAAAGTTTTCCGGTGTTTTCTGAAAAGATGTGTGCAGTCCAAACAGTCACTGCAAGTAAATCCTCCGCTGGTGAGGAGGCTCTAGGGTTGTAAGTTGACGTCGGTGTTCATTTAATAGAGTTGATTCTTTCAAGTACTTCTGAATGTAGCAAGTAATGGAAAGTCATATGCGAACGGCTTCTATTGAAACTTATGATCTTGCATTTTATAGCATTCATCACACCAGTATATCATGGACACTAGTTTGATACAGCTTCAAGGTCTTGCTGTATCAAACTGGTGTCCATGATAACAATTGTGACAATTCCGACATCTTTTGCAACGCTCAGGTGTTGCAAAAGATGTCGGAATTATCACAAAAATATTCAGAAATTTTACAAACTCTGAAAGACGTTCGATAAAATGCGGTTCTTTCTTGAAGTAGTCAACAATATCTGAGATATTCTCAACACACTTATCAGCTTCCTTCAAAGTTGGCAAAAACATTTCCAGATGCAGCAGCAGCGTTCCGAATCGACATCACCCTCATAAAAACTCAGTATTTTTCCTTTGTTTGCCAGGAAAAGCTTTTCAATTTCCAACTCAAACGATTCTATTTTAAATCGAGCGTCAAGTGATTCCAGAATCTTGTCGATAATTTCCTGATACTGGGATTCATGAATTTCTTCAACCGACCCTGTGATTGATTCTCCTCTCTGTGGTTGTTCGTCTTGATCGTTTGGCACCCTTCTTCTTCGCGGCAACTTTGGAGATCCTACCTCGGCCGGTTTGACTAATGATACTCTTTCCCTAACCTCGGAAAACTCCTTTTTACAGAAGTTCAATCTAGCCTTCAACGTTTCGAAAATTCGGTATGCTTCCTCCAGACCTGTAGATTTTCTTTAGAGCGCCGTGTTCACCGTGTCAATGTACCCGAATAACTCCACTACCCAGGTAACCAATAAGCAGTTCCAAAGCGTCTTTACGGCAGCCTATCAAGCATTTAAGTCGCCGTAAATGCAACATAAATGCCACTTTTGGCCCAATATGCGGCTGCTTTACTGCAATGCTATGATAATGCTTCTTTAATGCTATTTTGCATTCGAAATGCTTATTACAGGCTACAAGCATTTAAATGGCATTTGAAATGCAACTTTACAACAGATAGCATTCATGATGCTGATACAATGCTAATATAATACTTGTAGCATCTGAAATGCAGATTTAGGGTTGATTTACTGCATATGCTAATTGCTTATTGGTTACCTGGGTAGTAACATCAAAAAGTCGAATTTCTCTTTCATTCTCATAAAAAAAAACTGCAGCTTTTGCACCAGCATCAGAAGCATCACTTTCAGCCAAATTCGCGAAAAATTCAACCAAAGCGGGATAGTTTGATAAAACAGATGACATGAACACAAATTTGACTGTCCATCTTCACTTTCACTTTTTTTAAACACTATTTAAAAAAAAAAACTTTTTTGAGCGTATTAGTAGAACGATTGTGATTGGAAAACTAGGAGAATTTAAAATTAACACTTCATTGGATCACTTTAAAAAAAAAAAAAAAACCTTGAAACACTTTTTCAAATTTTCGCTAGTAAACGCGAGCAAATTCCTTTTAATTCTACTATGAGCTTATCTTTTAACAGATAGGCCTATTTCGTCTGCTACTTACAGACTTCTTCAGTGTCGAGTGCTCGACTTGTTCATCTTGTTGGGCACAAAGGTCGAAGTTTGGTGGAATCACCATCTGATTTAAAAGACTGGAACATCGCGGGCCGTTTTGGTAAATCCCCGATGGAGTTGATCAGATCCTTCACTAATTTCAAGGTATCTCGGCAAATGGGAACCGCCTTTATGGTGTCTTGCGCCACCAAGTTCAAAGTTCTCCTTTCATCACCAAGAATCTTAGCTTGCACTCCATTTTTGCCACCAGCTATATCCCTTGCCCCGTCATAACACTGTCCTTTATAGTTGGACAGCGGTGAATCATACCGGATAAGTAAATCCTTGATGACGGGATAAAGCGTGATGGAGGTTGTACATTCCACTTAATAGCAGGAAATTTTCTTCGGTTTCCAAAGGATTTCTGGTAGAGCGGATGCAAAATGAAAACTGCTCCTTTCCAATGTCCACAGTCTCGTCGCCATAATAGCATAGTAAACAGCTAACTTCACCAACTCAAGGAGTTTCCGAAGCAGAGTATGGCTAATGGCTGGCCTACAATTGATACGTTGCGAATGCGTTTGCGTTAATTTTACAGAATACGATTTGCGTTTCAATCAAGATTCAACTCCCCTGCACCTTCACAGTGCAAATTTAACAAATTTACGAAATTACTTGCGCCATCATTGTGACCACGGATTGCTAGATCCTGAGAAGCTAAGTACAACTTCGATCAACTTTCTTTCGGTCAGAGATCTGCGTAAAAACGTTAACTGATGCCCGCAAAGCATGTTGTTTCAACTCTGCTTCCCTGTGACACATCGATTGCTCATGTAGTTTGAACTTTTCCAATTATTGAAACCCAATTTGATGAAAATTGTTTCCTTCTTAGAGGAGAACGACAGACCCATTGTATGAAAAATTTCACGACATGTGGTGCAAAGCACAATGTCGTTCACCGAGTGGCAAAAAATCTATGGAAAGCTTGTTGTCCATCCTGGTACGAACCGCCGCTTAGACAATTTTTTTGAACTCACACATCCAGCGGTCGGGACATCGGCGGAGGCAACCGAGGCAACAGATGTTCCTTCTGCTGGATCCATATGCGTGGGATTTTCGAGGAATCAGCAACATGTGAAAAAAAAACATGTCGTGCCAAAAGTGCTTAGCCCACTCCAAAGTTGGCGCCTATGGGCACCACCAATCGAGATCTGCGGGTATAGAATTTGACGCTCCCCTATTTTTAATGAAGTTCCAGAAAGATGACGGATTGGCCTTCATATCATCCTGAATTCGAAATATATACTCACTGAAAGAAGAAGCTACATCGGCGTTGTATTCAGTCTCTAGCCTTTGGAAAAAAGTCCACCATACTTGTCTTTAAGACCGGCGAATAAGAGCTCTGCGTACGGGAGTTTGTCGGCTTATAAAATCAAATATTTCTAGATTTACGTTGACTTCGTTGAAAAGATGTTCTCAGGTTCAGTTCAGTTCGTCACAAACAGCAATGTAATCGCAACTGTTAAGGACATACACGACCGAGTCCTTTTCCACAATATAAATTCTAGGTTAGAATAATTTTCACTTCAAGTGTTTGGAACTGAATATCACAGCTATACCGAAACAAAAAGAGTTCAAACTGCTAACCAAAGTATGCTCCAAAGGAGCAAGCATTTGCTGAAAATATCATGCACAAAGTCTTAATAATATTTGAGATTTGTGCTCAGCAAATCGCGAAGTGAGAGGGATTCGGTCGTGTATGTCCTTAAAATCGTAAAAATAGTCCTGTTCGTGGGCTGGGGATCCTCAAATTGACGTATGTCTCACCGTAGGACGAATGGGCTATGATTACGGTCAGGTTTTAAGAAGGTTGAAGGGGCCTCAATCAATACCACGGTGCTGCCATTATTACGGGTGTCACAAATTTGCTGAAGTCAGCTAGCCACCATGCTCTTGGTTAGCGCAAGCTCCTGTTCAAAAGTAGCGTTTGTTGGTAAGTAACCTCCGATATCTTCGTCGAAAAATCAACCACGACAAATGTGGAAGGTTGTAGTCGCCAACAATCACAGCAGTATAACTCACAGCGGTAGCATTTAAAATCTGTAAGGCAGCTTGGGAATGCCGGTTGTAGCGTTCGGGTTCGCTGTTAGGTCTCAGATATATGCCACACACGAAGACTGGTCGATCTGCAAGAGACACTTTCACATCGGCCTGCTCAAGTGACACGCCTCCATTAAGTCGAACGGGAACAATTTGTAAACAGGATTTTTATGCAATGAGAACCCCTACGCCTCGTTGAAGTTGACTGATAGCGGGGCAATAGCACAATAACGTCGTAATCATTAGATGCTGCGGCCAAGAGAAAGTCATTGCTCTTCGTACGACTACCAGCCACGTAGCCACGAAAGTACACAAGGCAATTGATACCTGTTTGGAAATTCCATGAAGGAGGAGTTTCAACTTCCGACATAGGCTCGGAGCAGTTGGTAAGAGCGATTTAAGAAGTTACCTCTTGGTGTCTGGAACCACAGCCTATGTCTCGTTTCGAGCAGACGTGCTCAACGTTGTTTGTTCTGGTCTCCAAAAAAACTGCTTTTTGCTACCATCATCTTCAAACTCACGAAGTATTCCTGAAGAGACACATTTCCTGCTTACTGACACCGTTGCTGCGCCTACTCCAAACGTTGCAAGAGGAGTGTTCCCATTCTGCTGAAAATGTGCACATATGTTTCCGGTCCACAAGACAGGATGTAAAGGGGACATGAATACTTATCGAGGAATCACTTCGTTGAGCGCGATCTCGAAACTATTTGAGTTAGTCCTCTACCACTACTAATCTACTGTTTCTTGGCATTGTATAACACGGATAGTATGGCTGAACAAGCTCAAACTGAAGTCATGTATAACGATTTAAGTCAGCAGCATTCGACAAGCTGAACCACGCAATTGTGTTTGCGAAACTTGGGGGGTAGCGGCAACTTTCTGAGATGGTTTTGCTTATATCATATCAGTTCGGCATCTATCCAGCCACGTCAGGGATATCTCAAGGAAGTCACCTGGGACCGTCGATCTTCCTACTTTATTTAAACGATGTGAATTTGGTCATCGAAGGCCCACGACTAAATTGACTTAAGTTTTGGTCAGTAAATAACTAAAGTTAAATTAGATTCCAAATTGATTAACACGCGTTTAAAGAGTGCTATTGAAAGTAGTTAGGGCTGGTTCCAAATTATTTGGTTTTGGTAATTCGTTCCATTACCAGCGCAAAAAATGTCCTCCTTATAGATGCTGTAGCACGTTTCGAGGCTAACATTCTTTGTACCCTTGTCACATTAAACAGTAAATTTGCTTTCACCCCGTAACAAGCAGGATGTTTAAACTTGTAGGTCGTCAGCGTAGAGCTGTTATGTACTCATAAGTTCTTGCAGATTACTGATAATATACAAACTAGAACAGCAGCTTACTGAAGTAAGAACTTGTTACGTGCCATCATTGGCCAGGTGAGCACTTGCCATAGCAGTACCAATCTTCACGGCTTGACTACGATTACTAAGGAATCAAGTTGCATGACTCTTCCTGTGCTAGCTTGTTTGCAGTTCCCTATGGCTCACGTAGTGCGAGTGAGAAGTGCAACCAGTACCATCACTGTACAGTTCAAAGCTTTTGTAGATGTCTTGTGATTTTAGCGAAACCTGTTATTGAGCTGGGTCAACATAGTCTATGTAGTCGACAATCTGGTCTAGCAAAATTTTCTCCAACATCTTGGAGATCACAAGAACAGTGATCGGGATAGGGGTTCTTTTTGAATGGGGTTGGAAACTCTTTTACACTTTCCAAATCCATTGTCTAGGCAGTATTACCGACTGAAAAACTAAACATCCGGACTCAAATCTACCTTCTCCACCAAAAATGAACATAGTATCTTTCTAGCATCGACCTACGTATTTAACAATTACACAATTCCCGACTGCTAAATAACTTGCCTCTATGAAATGACTGCGGTACTATACTGCTAGCTGGTTCACGTCAATAAACTGTTCTAAACCAACGGGCTAAGACTCTAGTGTCATCCCACACATGCAGAGTTACAAATCGCGATTCCGCTTCTAGCACAGCCACCTTCCCATTAAATAGTAACGTAAAGCAAACACCTACGGTCTTACTCCAAGCCAAACAAACAATTTCGCTACTCACCTATCTTCGATCCATCCAGCGGGACCACATGTTCCTTGACTCCTCCGAACAACGTCTCGGCGCCACCGCTGTCCGTCGAGTTCACCAAAAAAACATAAGGAAAAATGGACAAAAGACCGGTCGATTAAAATTAGAACGCAACATATCCACTCTGCTTCGTCATGGAAGCAGTTTTGTTCTTCATTCACACACGGCTCAAGGATTGGTGAAGCTTCAACACCTCCAAGTCTGATTTCAATATTTCAAATTACAAGCAACACTTTGTTTGATCTTCACACTAACTACCAGTCAGTCACGCAATGCACGCACGCCAATTCACACGCTCGTGCAGATAAAAATGGCTCACCTAAACTCCACCGTAATTGTAGCGCCGGCGGAGATAACTTCCTCGTCGATCGTATCATCCATGCTGATGCTGCTGCCGGTGCCGGTGCGGTAACGTTCCACTAAGGTAGCCACGGTTGAAGAATAAGAAAAACACGCGTATTGCGGATCTTTATATAGATGATGATATTTTCAGTGTGGGGAGGAAAACCGCGCGGTTCTTCGCTATATTCACAAGATTCACTTTCCACCGCCCGAAGCAGACTGAAGCTCGGGACCGAGGGTCGGTTGCTTTTAAAAATTCACCGATCTCGAGAAGTTATCCCGAAATCGCGTGCGTGATTCTCTGCTGGTTGGCGAGAAGGAAAGCGCGATCGCGGTGCCATTAACCAGAGAAAAGGCAGAGTTGAACTCGGATGTATTTGAATACTATTAATTATTACTCATGTTGGAGGTGTGTTTTAGAATAGAATATTATTCATCAACGAAAATGGAAAAACATATTTGAGTCGTGGTACAATATTTAGAATATATAGCGAAGAACAAGATGCACGAGGTTCAAAATGTTAACACTTACCGATTCGATGATAGACGTGGCTGCAGGATGAATCTAGCTAACAATAACCGTTAATATCTGCCGCGAATACAGACGAATATAAAATTAGATTCGTGATCTGCACTGTGATATTTACGCATTCAAACGTAAACAAACACACATTTCGAACCACACAGATTGTAGCTGTTGACGTCTGTTTCATAATTCGCGCGTGTCGAGGGGTCTACTGAAAGTTGATGTCATATCTGGATGAAGTAATTCGACGATGTTTTCTTTAATACCCGGTTCACACCCCCGAGACAAATTTGATAGTCAATTTTACAATTATTGAGGGTTAAGCTTGTAGTACACTGTTTGTCCAATAGCCAAATATTTGGCATAGGCAGCTAGACAGCTGACAGATATCATAGATGTTTGTCAGATGCCTATCTGCCTATGACAAATATTTGGCTATTGGACAAACAGTGTACTGCAAGCTTTAGGTAACTATAGAGGAATCCAACATGAAAAAAGAAGAAGACACCGAGTAGTGATAAATCTGACAGCTCCCATGTTAAAGTATAGGACGAAAATTTTAAAATGCTTCTAGAAAATTCAAATGAAAGTTTAAATAAAAGCGGTTTGTCGTATGATGTAAGAAAAATCCAACATGCACGTTTTCGTCCGCCATGGCGAATATTCCGGTTAACTGCCGGGAGGCCGCTCGCAAGGGCGTAGAATTGTTTTTTGCAAGTAAGATTAAATAATTACCTTAATTAACTAACGGAAGGCCGCTCGCAAGGGCGTAGAATTTTGTTGCATGTAATCTTAAATAATTACCTTCCATGAGAAATTTATCAACAGCAATTATTTTTCTTAGCTTTTGTTTATCACCATCCAAAAAAAATCCATATATTTAATGCAAACGTTATCACCAGCACCTTGTTCAAATCATAACCTGATGAATAAAATCGCCAGATACACCTGCGGATCCTATACGTACCGATTGCTGACGAATATCTGTTCGTCTCAGAGGGATGGATGGCAGAGGATTTTCAGTTGCCGCAAATTTCATGTTTTTTGATATATGATTATTACATTTATGCAACTAATAATTTTGTTCTTATGTAATATGAAGAGCGATGTTGTATTCCATCAAGTGGATGTTATTGTGCATTGTATTTTCTTCAATTCCGTTGATGTACACAGCAAAAAAATGTAATATACATCATTCAGTTCCAAACTGGATCGGGTATCAAAATTGGGTGGGCTTTTTGTGTGTTAAACATCAGTGTATGCGGTTTTATTTGTAACTCCAATCGGGTTGAAGTTTGCGCTGACAATAAGTTCGGGAATCGCAGGTTGGAAATCGCTCCAACCTAGGTTCGAATTCGATATGTGTTTGTTTACAACACCGGAAATTTTCTTTGTCGTCGCGGCCATTGCTTTCTTTCATTAATTGCAATTCAATCAAGTTGGTAGCATAAATCGAAGAGGGCTTCAACAGCAGCTGTATCGAGACTTCCCTCGGGATCGTGTGCCGTTGATTCTCGCCGGAAATCTAAAAACTTTCAGCTGAACTGGTGAAGATAAATTAGCAGTCGTTGCTCCGCTCGTCGATTATGGATACAGCGTTTGGTAGTTTCGTGATGAAAATCGGGTACGGTTTCACGACGTCCGTTGACGATTGCAAAATTCATCTGCTAAAAGTCGGTGGCCGTGAAATTTCCGCCCAGGATGTGGCAAAGATCTCATCGATGTGTCTAACCCATGACGGTCGCAAGCTGCTTGGAACGGATAAGGACAAGACTGTTTTGAGTAAGTCTTGTTTGTTTACTCATGTGGCTGAGACTCATATTTTTAACATATTCTACAGCTCCACAGGCAACCGTTTACAACATGCTTGGTCAGGAATGCGTTGGTGCCGGCGTTTCGGTGGACCTATTCGTTTTCAACAACTGTTATGTTGACCTGGTGACAATCGGTCAGGTTGCTCGTTTGACGGGTGGAGAAGTCTATAAGTACACTTACTTCCAGGTAGTGGTTATATGGTCATACTTTTCGTGTATTGGTTATTCCACTTGAGTATTGTTCAACAGGCTGATATAGACGGATACCGTTTGGTGAATGATTTGATTAAAAATATTTTGAACGATTTTTTGCATTTGACACCGTCATTCGTGTTCGTACATCCACTGTTATGAGGCCAACCGACTTTTTCGGACACTTCTTCATGTCCAACACCACGGATATGGGAATCGCCAATATTGGTTTGTAACTTTCTATTAACTGTTGTAGGTATTCATCCTAATCAATGATTTCTCATTAGCAGACGGTGACAACGTAGTGGCAATTGAGATCAAACACGATGATAAGCTTACGGATGAAAATGTATTCATCCAGGTAGCGCTGCTTAACACATCTTGTTCTGGGCAACGTCGTTTACGTCGTTTGAACCTTAGCCTCAAAACGTGCACCAAATTGGCGGATTTTTTCCGCAGCTGCAATCTGGATACAACGATTCTTTTCTTCGCCAAGCAAGGCCTATTCAAACTTCTTGAAAACAATCCTAAATTGATCGAAGACTCACTGATCAACAGAGCAGCGCATATATTGACATGCTATCGCAAGAATTACACTTCACCTACATATGCTGGGCAGCTGATCCTACCGGAATGCATGAAATTACTGCCATTGTACGTCTCGTGTCTGTTGAAAACGACGCCTTTTCAGGGGGTTCAGATCTGACCTTAGATGACCGATCTTATGAGATTTACTTTGTAATGAGCATGGATTTGCCAACTTCAGTACAATTCTCATATCCGTGATTAATACCTGTACCCGATGTTCAGATTGAAGACACTGACGAAGGTGCTGGTGAACCGAGAAAAATCTCCAGCTGAGTATTATTCGGATGCAAGTGACAAAAAAGAAGACTTCAACATGTCCGACGGTGCGGATTATGGACAAAAAACTCGATCATTCGAGCAATCGAAGAAGTCAAGGAAATGATTGTGGAAGTTAACAAAGTGAAAGCAATGAAAACAGCAAGCATCATCTGGGGAAGTAGTGATGGATTATCTTCGCTTGCAAGTAGAGCTAGTGAAGTGGCTGGTTCTGACGAGGGTGACGACCGTAAGAATGAAGAGTTTCCGTTTTCGTTGAATCATTAAGGTCGAAAAGCATGAGAAAGAAGGATGAATCGACGGCTTCGGAGAATATCGTAGTGAAAACCGAAAAACCGAACGAAGAAACGACAGATCCACTGACTGAAACAAATGTTCAAATAGTAATAAAAGCAAAATTTTGTTTTAATTTCCGCTGTAACTATTTTTTTCTTTCATTAAATAATATCCGAAAATTTCAATTACATTATAATTTTCACATTGCTCCCTCTAGGTCGCGACAATAGAGTACGTCGCGACGATTCACGTTGTCTCGTTTACATCAACCAAATTACATCGATACACAGTGCATCATTTTATGGTGTACATCGAGCCAACGTAATATTACACAACCGATGGAATGACCAATGTGCATCTGATTCTGTGTAATATTCAACAACTTTATTTGCTGTGAATGATAAAAATGATTTCTTTTTTAACTATCAACGATTAGAAACAAAATCTAAGAGTGTAAATTGGTTTTCGTTTCGTAGTTGTGCCAGCTGTTTTGACTGATGACTGTTAAAATAGCGTTTTTTGTTAGCACAAATACACAAAGAAAAATGAGCAACCAATATTTTTTAAAGAACGCATTGCGATTAACGTGTTGTAGTTTTATTTTGACAGTTCCAAATTTTGAACCTGGCAAACAGTTTACCACAACATGAACACAACACAAACATGAAACTCAGCGTTGGGATAGACCTTAAAGATGTTAGTTTGATAAATATCGGAATGAAATTATGCCAAACGACTTTATGCCAAACGACCTTATGCCAAACGACTTTATGCCATATGGGGTAGCCCCAATATGAAGTTGGTCAAATATACCACAAACGTTGAAGGGTTTACCATAAATATACACGATCGTTTTTTTAAACCCATTAATGGGTGAAAAAACACCAATTTTTGCTAGAAGTGCCTCTCCCCATTTAATGGGTAAACTCTATAAGTAAACTTTACCACAAACGTTCAACTCAGTGGACGCCAACAAAAAATGGATGGGTTAAAGCAGTCTTTGTCACAAAATAATTATTTATTCACCCCAAAGACAAAGCCAAAAAGAAGCTAAAATGGGTAAAAAATTACCCATTTTTGAATATAGATTATTTAGCAATTTAGTAGATTATAAACTCATGGTATTCATATTACTTAATCAATGAATGCATGAAAATAAAAAATAAAACACTTTTACTGGTTCTTATTTATGCCTTGGTATAGCGACTAATCTATCTATAAACCAATAATTCTGCCTCCAACTTCGTTCTTTCTTCCTGCATGTTTCGTGCACATAAAGCGAATGTTATCGCAAGTTATAAAAATCGACGATCTGGAAGCATAATTTTGAAGCATTAGATTACCTATTTACAAAAAAATATCATTTGTCTTATACCTGGTACAGACATACAACGATGATCGTTGTACGAATTGTCAGATACTTTAATCCAGTACAGAAAAACACGTACTAGAGTAAAGGAGTACAACGCATTACTCGTGTTGTTCCGAGAGTGTATATTTCCAATTATTATTTTAGGTTTAATAAAATTAAAACCTGTAACAAACTGTGCTTCCCACCAACGATGTACCGGATACGCTTGGTTTTCAGAATTTTTTTTTCACCCATTAATGTGTAAAAATAAAACCATTTTTTTATTGTATGAGGTTTCCTCTAATGGGTATTTTTTTACCCATTGTATGATTGAGAATTCCCCCATTTTATGACAGATGGGAATGCTATTTGAAAATGTTTTTTTTACCTATTAATAGGTTTTCGCAATCAACCGTGTGGTAGATTTGAGTGAAATTTTATGGTAGTTTTACAGATAGGCGTAGTCGGGTATAATGGTAGTTTTTGCTACAAGATTTTTTTCTGTGTAGACGTTGGATGCTGCGGGGAGCTTGCAAAATTATTTACAAGACTTGTACAACATGCTAGCGACCCCTTCCGAACGATTACATTTCTGAAGGGAGTAATTCTGACGTGTCTCTTGTTTGTTTTACAATCGTTTCTCTTTTCTCTCTGCGACCAGAACTTCAGAGACGAAAATTTTGGAATCTCATTCATTGGACCCCGCATTGTTTGAGGTAAATATTTTCCTATATTCGGCAATCTCCGGTGATAAGCTTGATAAGTACATTGCACTTAGAAATTGAATTTTTCACTAACCTTAATTTCAATCCTTGCTTGTTGAATCTCGCTTCAGATTAGAAGATTCAGGTTGGAGGGGTGAGTCAAGAGCCCCAACGAAAGGAAAGATTTAATCGTCTTGTTTAGCTGATTGAATAATAAAGCAAGATGGAGCAAAATCCACAGCAGAAGGACAGTGTGAGTTAAGCGAATATGAATCATACTCCTGTATAAAGGTAGATAATTGTTTGAAATCTTAATAGGTGGATAACCGGACGAGAATGGAGGGCGGTCGAAACCTTCCGCCGGCACTGAAAAAGCTGTTGGAATGGGATGTTATTATGACAAAACGGTTAGTCAGCTTCATGTTGAATTTCATTGCTCTCAGATCGCTGAGGACGCATTGTAAGATTTTGGAGGTAGGATTAACTGATTGGATTTTGGTTTGAATTGATAAGATTATGGAATCTGCCCATCGTTTCAGTATTCATGCCATGGCATAGCTTGGCTGGCGGGATGGCTTGCCTTCTGCTGGATGATTGATAAGCCGGAATGGTATCAAATGCAGGTGAACCTGTTTATTGGTCTTCTTACGGATATTGTTATTGTGGCGGTCATCAAAGCAGCAACTCGTCGCCGTCGTCCTGCCGTCAACGATGATCCCTTCTGCATTGGACCAGATAAATTTAGCTTCCCATCAGGACACGTATCAAGAGCTGTCTACATTGTAACCTTCCTGACTTGGTTGGACCCGGTCACATTTGTCCTGTGGCCACCAATGCTGGCGTGGTGCGTTTCGATGTGTCTCTCCAGATTGCTTTTGTACAGACATCACATTCTAGACGTCATCGCCGGTATCTTCGTGGGATTGCTGAACGCCTTCCTGATCTCCCTCATCTGGTTCAATCAGGAAAGTTGCGTTTGGGTGATTTCCTACATGACCGACGAAAAAATGTCCGGCGCGGAGTATGGAGTTTAGAACGATCCAAAGATGGATTATGAAGTTTTTGAAATGGATAATCCTCATCGCATAGAAATAAAGTTGCAGCCATAGGTTTTGGACGGCGTAATTATTAAAAGGGATAATGTCATCTTTGAAAAAAATATAAGTATACTTACATTCAAACTTTTATTACTGGAAGCGTAACTTACTAAAACGTGAAAACTTCCACCGATCTTGGTACTAGCGTTACTCGAACTGGCCTGACTTCGTACGCCTCGTTGTCAATCGAATAGTATGCTTCACTGTCACTTTCATCGACTTTCAACTTTTCGGGAATTAAATACACTGTCCTAGCTTCTATGCTCTTTTCCGTTGGGCATTCGATGTATTTTCGGTTCCATATCCTGGACCAGCTGTCTCCCAAGAAACTGAACGCTGAATCCGCAGAAGTTCCAATGTTTACGCTTAGATTGGAAACTGTACCGTCCTTCGATCCCATTTGAGAATTTCTCGTTTGAAGGACCAACTCTGAAGGATCCACTTCCAATTCATGTGACACAGAACAGTTCTCGTTAACAACTTTTGAATAGTCAACGCCTTGTGTGGTTTTTGCTCTGGGCAAAAACACCGACCACCATCTTCGGGCTTGCTCCTTCTTTGGCTGCTGCTCCTGTTGGTTATCCTTGTAGCAGTTGCTACATCCCTCGCAGGGTTTCGTGAAAGTCACCTTGGCCTTACAATTCCACGTGTGCTTGCCATCGAACGCATTGAACAGGAAAGCCGTGTAATCTCTCAACGAACCCGTGTACCAGTACTTGTCCCTTAGGGCAAGAATATCCCGAAATGCTCCCCAATGAAGACTTCCCAACGCGTAAACTGGCTTCTCCGGAACCGTCTCATCAATCTCATTGGGCAACACTTCGATCTTCATCAGATCCATCTTTTCCTTCTTCCCAGCCACTATGGCGTAGGCCGCATTTGCCATTGCCCGGACATCTTCGAGTGTTGTAGTCTTGTCACTGGTTCGAAACAACGCCGTAGCCAAACCATTGGTCCGTCCCACCGGCAGAACGCCAATCGGACATTCTGCCCCATCTGTTCGGCGTTTCAGACCTGAAACCACCTCCGAAACGGTTCCATCGCCTCCGGCAACAACGATCGCATCCGGCAGGGCGGCCAGCTCCTCCAGATAGCGCCGTGCGTGGCCCTCGGAATCGGTTTTCACGACGTCAACTTCGAAACCCGCTAGATGCAGAATCGGTTCGCAATAGTCGTGGAACTGTGGAGCAGGGGAGAAAGGGTGAAGTCAGTTGCATTGAAGGGAATTGAATAATTACTTACGTCCTCCTCGCAAGATTTCCGATTGGCAGCTGGATTCAGGACGACCAGCAACTTTTGCAGCCGCTGGGTGGTGCCGATCCGAACATCACCGTATTTGGTCGCTTCGCTGCAGTAGTGGCGCATAAGCTGTTTGATTCTGGAATGAGTGGTTGTGGGGTTTTTGAATATTCGTTTTTCATCATATTGGGAGAATAGAGAAGGTACTTATGAGGTAAGATTGATGGCATTCATGATAAAACAAACTCAACTTTGAACTACATAGACGAATTCACACAACAACGATGCATACAATTATCCTGAAATTCTGCAGATTACTATGAAACTCCCATCGTTGCCCGTAACGCAAGAAACTGTCTATCGTTAAATCACATTAATCGATAATTTCATCATCTTTCTAGAGGAATGGTTCGTTCTGGAAAATTATTCCAAAAGAAATAATGGCTGTTTCACGAAAATATTATAGACCGGTGTTTGACCAGTTTTGCTTGAAACCATTGAAAGCATTGTCTATAGACATATATTGGGCAGATTGAAAAACCACTTATTAAGAAACGGTCTATCGGATGCAAATGAAACCTCTCTGTGTTGTATCAGAACAAATAAAAAACCAACACGAAACTTCCTTAAATACCACATTTTTCTGTAGTTACCCATTACGTTCCCAAAACGAACTATAATCTAAACCGTTCCATACAAAAATACTGAATTCTCATTCGAAAATACTCACTCATATTTCTCGTGCGAGTAGGAAACGCCATAAGCCACGGCACCAGCCAGGAAGGTAGACTTCTTCCAATGTTTCCTCACGCCTTTGGCGAAACGGATGATAAATGCCATCTCATCTAGCTTATTTCGCACTTTATTCGCTTAATTGCATACAGTTTCCGCTTAATTAGTCTAAAACATAAAACAATAATTTCCTAGAAGACTTCTCAAGATTGTTGCACAAGAACAGCAGCGTGATTGCGTTTTATTCTCTTCTTTCTCCGCGAACGATTTGACACAAGCGGATTTGTTTTGATTCCTCAGATTCGCGTGCTGATCAGTCCCTTCAGAAACATATAAGCGTGACTGATTTCATGGATGGACCACAGAGTCGAGCAGTTTATTTTGCTTCTGCTTGACTTGGCCTGAAGAGCTACACTGAGAGGAATTTTCTAGTCGATTGGTATTTTCTACCAGTCGAGTTATTAGTACGAGACACTGAAGAAGTCTGCACATTGTAGACGAAATACGCGTATCTGTCATAATAAGCAAAGGTAGATGGACTTAAATAAAAAATACTAATTTTTCTTCTCATTTCTAGTTCTACCATATAAAAGTTTGTTGACCATCCCGCACACAAAGAATAATGATTATTAATATTAAAAAAACCATTGCCAAAATTGAAAAGTTACATTGGTTCTTTTTCGTAGAAAGCGGTTTGCTTTCAAAACAAAAACCTTCAAACCGTCAATTCAAAAATGTCTTGCTCTGTACATTTAAAAGTTGAAATTTTCAGAATAAATTGTAGAACTGTCAAATCAAAACCGTGGCATCGTTGAAAACGAAACCAAATTATTTTGCTTCCAAAATGAACTTTCGCCCAGAAAGTGTTGTGCAATTAAAATAATAATGTGCTTCTTGGATTGCTATTACAAAAAAGTTTTAAAATAAAAGGATTTATTTTCAGACTAATTGTGGAATTGTCAAATGGAAATTGACATGACATCAAATGACATTGTTTGAAATTGGAGCAAATAATTTTAGTGCAAATTAAACTTTCGTGATGTTTTCCATCACGAGAGTTCCACTTCGGACATTGTCACCCAAATGCACCTGGACAAAATCTGCGGCCTGGTCTGCTGCCGTTTGTCATCGCTTGTGGTAGCACTGCAAATAAAAAATTTGGGATGAATAATTCAACTCAAAGATTACCATTCATATAGTAACGTACCCATCCTTCAGACAGAGATTGTTGCTATTATCCGCCCTAAGAAAAGCATCGTCATTGGAAACTTTTACCGCCTTAATTCAGTTGAAACTTTCCTCCGCTTGTTTATTATGTAACAATGTGATCGGGAGAAAAATTCCAAACGATGACGACTACGAGGACAACGACTTGCGTTGTGTTGGTGGATTTGACAATTCTACAACATTCATTGTAAAAGAACACACTTTTAAATTTACATACTGAACCGAAAAAATACACTTTCAAATCAAAAACATAATTTTTGCAGTAGATAATTTTACTTTCAATTTAATGAAAAACAACCACCTTTTAGAAGTAAAGTGCAAAACTTTTAATAAAACAATATTCCTATTTTGTGTGCGCATAATCGCAAACCATTCCTGGACCATTTCCCTTATTGTTGACGACCGTTTCCGTTGTTGTGACTACATTTACCCTTATAGTAAACAGCTATAAGCTAACAATCTCCTATATAATTTGAACAATGTGGATGGATAAAAAACCAAATAGAACATTCTTTTTTTTATTGGCTTATTAGATACCTTTAAATCTGTAGATTATACTTTGCCATTAAACCTATATTTTTCGAAACCTATAACTAGTTAAGAACAACAAAAACTGTTAAATGACCATTACACCCCATATGCGCTTGCCATTTTGACTGAGGTGAATAACCGTTCAGCCCTCTCTTCTCCAATCGGATGTTTCTTTTATGTGGTGAGTTTTACTCAACTTATTAGCTCTTCACTCCTATGGACAAAACCCATAAGTAGATGTCCGTGTTCGCGTGAAACATGTCGATAGTTTTCTCACTTAGTCACTCGTAACAAAGCGTCAAACAAACGGGTAACGCAAATGATCACCTCTACAGCAAAAGATTTTCCCCTAACGTTTTTGTGACATCAATCACCAATCCTTCGGCATTTTGTACTCTTTGATCTCTGAGAGAGCGTAAATTTTGTTGGTAACATTATTATGTGTTGGCATGGAATGGAACGGAACAGTATGATCCTGATAACCCAAGTTTTAGAGATTACACCCCACACCTGACAGTCAAGCTTGATTTTGTCAACTTTTTTTTCAAATAGGAGGGAAATAAAAATAAATCGATGATTTTTTACACGTCCCTTAATTTGTTCTACCTAGAATCGATTCCTTTCGATTTTTTCAATAAGACCTCTAGACATTCACTTACCAAGACGATAGAATGAAATAAAACAAAATGTCACTTCAAAGCCACACAATGCAGTCGGGTCTCCTATAGTACTATAGTGGGTGACATATCCACGCAGCCTTATTTCTCGTCTTTCTTGCCACTGATTACTGGTAACAAGCTTATAATGGCCTCAACTACAACCAACAAATTAGCTCAATTAATTACAGGGCAGCCGAGAAAGTGTGGATAGTAGAAAAGTTGACCTGAATGTGTTTTTTACACATTTATTTCTCTACCATATATTACGAGAGAACAGACAATGGACGTACAGTGATTCTAGCTTCTATTTGTAACATTTTTATGAAGTTTTAAGGCAAAGAAAATATCATAATGGCAAAAAAATTGAACAAAAATAGTATCATTTATTAATGAAAAAATCAATCAATAATTAGCGGATAGTGAGACTAACAAAAACGATGGAATACGCGTAAGCTTCTATGTTTTAAATGTACGTTTAAACAAACCTGCGAACCTAACGCCTGGCGCATGAATCACGTTAAATCTGAAATCCCTCCGAGTAATGTTATTGAGGGCACCTTCCTGAGGCAGCAGTTGAACTGAACAACAGCTGACAACTCCGTTCACCGATAGTACCGGGTATCCTACTGAGCTGAAAACGTGTGTGCACTAAACTAGTCCACTCCAACCCCAAAGCGGGAAGGATTTTCTTCATCATTCAAAGTGAAGCTATCAACGACTAATAGGACATGATTGGTACAAACGAAACCAAATCTGTATCTAGGAGCGATTGAGCGATTGAGCCACTCGTCGGAACGATTGTGCACAAACAACGTTGATTTGCTCATCAGCGTAAGCTACCATGCTGGAGTGGATTATGAGCATGCCAATCGAGTTGTTTTCCAGTAGAACTGGAAATCTTTGATTGAGGTGTTTTTCCAAGGCACTCTAAAAGAAAACAAGCTTAATATAAATGTATGATAATTTTACACTCAGGCAACTAGACTATCGAATTTCTTAAGTTTTGCCTAATGAAATTGGTATAATTAAGAAAATCTAGAATTTATAAGGTAAATATGAATTCCATGCAGATCCTATGATTTTCATTATAAATCATCATATTTTTTCAATGCCTTCATAAGGTATTCATTGATTTGCCTTATGAAATTCATTGCTGCAATTTGTGTGAAAAAAAACAAGCCAAACGCGAACAAGCACACATAATGCCTAACAACGAATCTGAAGCTTCAGAAAGAAAAATCTAACGGAGCTCGCAGATTTAACTTAGAACTTTTTAGACGTGAGTATTGGTCCTAGATTTTTATTCTAATATATTATAGATAATCATTGTTTCTTCATTTCAGAAACGAAAACCAACTAAGAATCATTCTAGATATCAGGAGCAGCTCAATTTAACTTGCTCATGATTCTTTGGTATAAAAAAAAGAAATCTTATAACATACATTTCCACCAGTATGCATAAAATGTTCTCCACTGTAATTCAAGAACTAATTTAATAAGGAATAAAGACAACAAGCGATCCTGCTCTATCTATAAAGTAGCTTTCAATGCTTGATATTATTTATAAAGGTTCACCAGGTTCGCTTTATATTATACACACACACACACACACACACACACACACACACACACACACACACACACACACTTCATAGGATTGAATTTTTATATTTCATATATGAGGTTCTAAAATTTCATAAGGCTACTGCACGAAAAATAAAGTTTATTAAGATGATTCATTTCCGTTAGTTTCATAAGGCAATCTAATGTATATCGTACTGATTTCTTGTGGCTAATAAACATAAGGCATTCAATTGAATTTTGCTAGTCCAGTTGGCTCAGTGTAGCATAACTACAATTAACAGAAATGTTTAAATGTTGCATGAAAATCTTATCCGTGTTTTTTCTGCCATCCATTTCGGATGCCGAATTCCGTTTCATAGCTAGTTGCATCTGTCTCATCCATTTAAATGGGAAAGGATGATTGGTGCTTATATACACGCCATTTTCCGATCACCTGGTTGTTCCGATTGGCAATGTAATCGGGCTCATCAACTCTTTGACCTTCTTTTCTACATGCGCTGGTACCGGGCATTTGGCCATCAAAGAGCAGTAAACAACGGTGGCGATGGTGATGGCCATAGTTTATAGCAAGCACTCTGTGCATGGGGTCGCTTCTATTTAATGAAGATAGTACTGCACAAACTTGCCAACAAAATGAATACTATTAACTAAAAATTTTCAGCAGCTCCTTCTGTGGAGTATGTGAAATCTGAGCAATAAAGAGCAGGTTAAACATCTAGTATCTCAAAGTGAAATTGATAATAACTTTATAACTACCAACTGTATGGAATTGATCGATTTTCGTATCTTTTTATGACCAATTGCTTGCTTAGACAGCTCTAAAACCATTCTGAAAGAGCGCCATCTGCAGCGTTGAACCTCGCTTTTACGTTGCCTGGATTCTTCCATTGCTTGCGAACGATGTTTCCTTACGTATGTAAACAAAGTATCATAGATGTTTGCAGAAGTTTTTGGTACCGTGTTCTGTGTTACCACTTTACAGAGTTGCCAAAACGCCTCATATTTGTTCCAGCATGTTTATATTTACCACTAAATGTGGAGACAAATTCAGCTTTGAATATTTGTAACAAATATAGAATGCATAGAAAAGAATTATTAACGCTAACGTTATAAGAAGTTCATTGTCTTTAAAGGAAAAATGGGGCTAGGTCTGACGAGAAAGGTCTATTACAATATGCTGAATAGGCGGTAGGGAAAGGTACTCTTAGCTCAGTCAGTAAAGGCGCAGCTACAAAGCTTGAACACCATGCTGGAGGTGGCTGGGTTCGATTCCCGGTCTGGTCAGCAATTTTTCGTTAAGGAAAATCTCTCAACTCTCTGGTATATAATGTAGATGTGTCACTTGCTCCACAATCATACTAACGCAAAAATGGTACTCTGGCATCGAGCTCTCAATTAATAACTGTGGAAGTGCATCTAGAACACTAAGTTGAGAGCAAGCAATAAGCTAATTGTGAAAGCAATAAGCTTGAAATGCTAAATAAGAAGAAGAGAAGGCGGTAAGTTCAGTTACCATAAGAAAATGGGTGTTTCCATGAACACAATTTTAGCTTAACTGTATGACAAACAGTTGGTATATAATACAGACCGTGTGCAGACAATAAAGGCCTTTCAATCACAATATGGCATACATTAACTATATGTGTGTCATGTAGAGGTTACCTGGTGAAAAACGAGCTTGAACTATTTGATAACACGTAAATGCGATAATATATCTTACATTCGAAATATAGTTTTGACTTTATAGCAAATTGTTTTTCGTTATGCAGGATGACCATGGTGAAGGGATATGTTTAGAAATTATCAAGAAGTTTCAAAATAGTTCTATCTGGACTGTTTTCATCAATGTCCCGCAATTGCTCCGGTATTTTGCTCTTCCAAATATACCTGTGTACTTGCTACACAATCATACTAATGCAAAAATGGTATCATCGAAAGATCTGAATTAATAACTTTGCTTGTTATTCCCTTATTATCGAATTTTCTGCCCTGGGCTGGTTCTAATAAGACTTACCAGCAAAATAAACTGCAATAAAAAACAACGTAACGCCTTGCGGAGAAAAAACAGTCCCGTTTGAAGCAACAAACTTGTTGGTTGACATCCAAACTAAAAAACTGATTGTTTTAAAAGCCCGTTTTGTTGTTTCAAACCAACGATTTCGTTTTGAAACAAACAGGTAGGTTTGTTGTTTCTACCTAAATATATTACCACAATACAACACAAATTATGGTTGTTCTAAGCTAATATTTTTGTTGCTTACACCTTCAGAGGGATTTATTATTACCAAAACACAGGTTGCGTTGACCCAGGGAAACAAATTAAAATTTTAGATTGATTCAACCAGAGCGGCGGTAAAATCAAACTGATGTTTTGTTAGAATAAAAAACAACTAAAAATTGAGTTTGAAACAGACTTTTTTTATTGGTTTATTTCATATTCCATCATCCGGTCCTGCTGCATGCTCTGACGCTATCACTAAACAATAGGTAAAAGTTTAATATTTTAATTTAAAAACAACCCTGAAAATAGTAGAAAAGCTGGCATTAACATTTGTAGATTTCTTTCAAAGAGAAGTCTATTGTAAATGTACACTTATCTTATGTTTCTAATTAGTATTTTATTTAAATAAATATTCTTGAAATAAAAGTAGAAATGTCGGTGAATGTAAACGGAAATGTTTGTTGATTCAACCGTTTTTATTTGCTGTTTCAAACATCAATGCACTTTGAATCATACTAAAATTTGTTTGAAACAAACCATAAGCGTTGGTAGAATCAACCAACAAATATGGTTGTTTTTGTAGCTGTCATAATAAAACAACCAACATAATGGTTAATTCAAGCGAATGTCAGTTGAACTTAACTGCATAATTCCCAATACAATTACTCAAAATTTTGGTTTGTTTTAACCACCGTAGGTAGTCAAATCAAACTAATGTGATGTTTGTGCCCAATTCAACGTAAAGCTCCGGTTAAATGAAACTAGAATATGTTTGACAGCTTAGGTAATCTTTTTCTCAGTGAAACCACTGACAGTTTCGCAAATAGTAACCGTTTCCGGGCTACCATGCGCTGCTATATTTGAGCACATTGATGCTTCTGAAAACCTCGCCACTATTTTGATAGCGCATTGGCTGCTCCCGGTGTGATGTGAAGGGTAATGGTTTTGCTGCTGAAATGAGTTAATACCGGATTGGTAAGGTTGCCCTTACAATTGGCTTTTAGACCTTTATCAGGAGTTACTCGAGATATGTCAAGTTTAGATCCGTTTCAAAAGAATTAAAAAGAGATGGTGTTGTATAAAACCTGGCAACCCTGCCTCGCTTCTCCCCCACCCTCAAGAATCGTCTTTACTCCAGCGCAAGCAGGGAACAAGAAAAAAAAGTCAGCAGCAGACAGAAATCTCATCGCCATCTTCGGATTCAGTTTGTTCCAGTTCTACTTTCCGCTGGTTGGCTTGCAGTGGCCGCCGCGGATCCCTGTTTCACCAAAAATCTGTTCTTTGTATGTTTTCTCATTGAAAAATTTGTGCTGAAAAGTGTTAAAATTTTAGAAGCCTTCGGAAGCGAGTGTTGTTTGATATCTGTGTTGTCGTGTTTTTGCTCCGGGGTGTTTCTTGTTTTACAAAGATAAAAAAAACAAGTTCCCATCCGAGTTCAGTAGCATATCGACAGAAGAAAAAAAAGCAGCTCGGGTTGCTTGGATTGAGGGAGCGACAAGTGCTGGTGAGTTCGAGGCGGAAGTCAAGTATACCCTAAGATAGCAGTGCCTTATCGTGCGGTTCTAGTTTTTTAAGAAGTCAATATTTCGTGATATAAGGCGAAGAAAGTTCAAAAATTTAGAAGAAAGGGTGCAGTTGGGTCGAAAGCAAACGCCAGGAAGCAAGAAGAAGTTGAATGCAAATCGCTCCTCGCCTGTCCGTAGAGCAGAAGAAGGCAGTATCATAGTAGCCAAGTTTATTAAAGAAGGAAAATTCCCAATCGGCTTCCTTTGTTGGATTGGTGTTCTGTTCAAATAGCAGCAAGCAGCCGGTGAAAAACTCCAGTGAGGCAGAAAAAAAAAAATCCAATTACGAAGGCAAATAAACTGTGTTCCAGCAACAAAGTTCGACCTGTGTCTGCAGCTGTGAGTTGCTGTTCCAGCATATTTAGGGTGTGGGGTCCACCCGGCAGAGCAGAGCAACAAGTGGAGGCGGGGAGTAATCTACCGGAAGATTTTGTTCTCTTCTCCATCATCATCATCGTCGTCGTCCTCCTCATCATCATCATCGTTTGACTGTTGTTTGCGTTGGTAAATCGTTAGAATCACACGCAAAAACGAGAACGAGAAAGTCGTTGGTGGGTTTGATCGGGATCGGAATTGAAACCGGGACCGGGAGAGGAAGTGTAAACAGAAACGGCAGCAACCAGATGACGACGAATAAAGAAGTCTATCATGAAGGCTGGCTGATCAAATCGCCTCCGACGAAGCGAATCTGGCGAGCGGTGAGTCACTTTTGCCCATATCGTGTTGTATATTTTTTTTTTTGTATTTCGGGTGAGGCTTCATATGGTGTTGTATTTTTCGGATATTTTCTGTGTTTCTATAATATGATGTTCTCCCATCACAGTCACCGAATTTTCCGGAGAAAATGGAGCTATTGTATACCGAGAGCTGGGGGTATTTTCGGACAGAGTATTGGTGAAGTAGCATATCACTTTAATTATTCATTTTATCTTATATGCAGATTTCTTCGATATTCGGCTCTTAATAATCATTGAGAAATGATGAAGTTTTTTTAATATGCGATATTTGAACATCGATGGTGATACATATATGAACATGTCGTGAGCTCCTGGATTTTTAATTCCATTTATCGTATTATTTTATGGACCACATGTCGGGTTTTGGCATTTAGTCATTGTTACTAACTCAATCCATATTGTCTCAAGCATTTGCTTATTCTTTTTCTTTTTGTCATTTTATGCTTAATACAACTATAGTCGGTTCTTAATTTACTGTTCTAAAAAAACTTCATTAATTGACAACTTTCGACAGTTTTTGCATGACTGGTGTTTATTGGTCAAAAATGGTCAATTAAAAAAAAATGAAACTACAAAGATTTCACATGCTGTAATTTCAAGAAAAAACTTGTTAAAATGCATTATACAAACCATAAAAAAATGGCATGTAAAACCTTCGTGGTTTATGAGATTTGTACTTTCAAACATTATTGAAGTGGGGATGAAAACGCCATTTTTATTTTTTGCGATCGACGCCTTAAAATATCTCTCGATGTAAATTTGGAATAACATATTCCTAAGACTCTATTTGCTACCAAATATCCAAAAGTTATTTGAGAAATATCAGGCAGAAATATTAAGAAATTATCAAATATCTTTCGACATTCTGAAAGATTATAAGCAAATTTTACTTCGGTTGAAAGAGTGATCGTTCAATTCATTCTAAAAAGATAATGCATTTTCATATAAGATGAGTTATAGTTTGTTCGCTCGCGAAAACGAATTTTGTGCAAATTTGGGTAGGATTATTAGTTTATTTTGTGCAGTGCTCCAGGTGAACATATCAAGATAGAGCAAGAATAAAGAAAATAGGAACAGGTAACTTTTTCTCTTTTGAAACCAAACATTAAAAAACTACAATAACCAACCTCATTGGTTCGCTTTTTCGACTAACCCTCTTTTAAAATAAGAGAAGCAAGTTTTACTTTGCGTTTTGGTGCGATGGAAACTTGCGTCAGAAGGTGAAAAAATGTAGTGTTTCTTAACTAGATATGAGAAGAAAACTAGTGTTTCTTGCTATCTTATTTTGAAAGAGAGGAAGTCCATGAAAAGAATTATTATTCCTGTTCCATCTAGATGTGGTCGAGACATAATAATTCAGATCAATCAATTCATCGCAATATTTGTGTGGCCCATTTAGTATTGGAACAAACATTTTTGATTCTTACAGCGCCCCTAGTATTCGGATTTGTAAACTATGACATATTATGTGTTTCCTATAACAATAACAACATCGGAAGATTTTTTCGCGGTGCAGTTCGAATGTGTTTCCGAGAAATACAAAATGGAAGAAGAACGAAAAAATAATAATTGTGCGCAATCATTTAGAAAATCCTTCGTGGTCTGGGCCAAAACTTGCTAAAGTGTTGGGTTTTTCCCGAAATACCGTGTGGCGTGTTTTGAAAAAGTACCGAGAAACAGAGAAAAGTACAGAGAAAAAGTACAGAGAAACAGAGTACAGAGTACAACAATTTTTAATTCACATAGAAGGTAATACTATAATAAAAAAATCCTATAAGTTTCAGCTTAATCGAATAGTTTTCGAGCTATCACCGGCATAAACTCCGAAAATGCTGTTTTGAAAACGCGTTGAAAGTTTTAATTATCAGTCTGTGCGTGAAGAAGGCGTCTTCGAAAAACGATGAAACGAAACACTTGGAGTTCGAATTTCGAAAAAAATGGTTTCAGGAGCGAATTCTACGGGAAAAATACAAACTTTTTATGCAAAAAAAAATGAAATTTTTGGTCATCCTAACTGTATATCCCCCCTTAAAAATGAAAGTGTGCGATGGTTTGGACCAATGTACAGGACACGGGGCGCATTTTGCACACATTTTGTTGGAAACTTACCGAAGATTCTGAATTAAACTCGTTCAGTTGTTTATGAGCGTCCTGCATGGAGTTTCACCTAAGGAGGATTTTGAGCAGAACTCGTAGCAAATCTTGCTCCGATTAAATCATAAAATCTCAGTGAAACTTACTTGAAAATTTATGATCTTTTATGAGGTTCTGAGGAGAATCTTTCTCAGCTTTCTGATCTCATGTTATTCCAAAGATATACTCTGAGTGTATAGTATTCGGGAACCAGAAAGGCATTTTGTTTGAGATTATGAGCGTATTTTACCAAAGATTCATAGTAAATAATGCTTGAGATTCGTTTGGCACAAATATCACTAAGAATGCTGAGCGAATCTTGCGCAATAAGCGCATTAAGTGCGAATTTGCATGGGGATTCTGTTTGTTATTCAAAATTAAAATTATCAGGATGTTTTGCGAATCTACATGTAGATTAAATGTGATGAATACTCCAATACTCCAATGAGTGTGATGAATACTCCAACTGATAGATATTCGATTTCGTGAAAAAGATCGGTTCGGATTCTCTTCCATTCACTAAGCTGGAATTCTCTATGGCTCTTCTATCATCAAACAACACCTCACTCAAATGCGATATGATAAAAATTCAATTCTGAAAAATCTCCCAGATATCGCAGAAAGGCGCTCAAAGGCGTCAAAGAAATAGCTATTCTAAATCCTGGTAAGCCAGCATCTGATAACTAATGCCTCAGTTGCTGAGAGATCCGCCCATCGTTCACACCGCCAAAATTGGTCGACTAAGGTGGGCTGGGCATGTTGCAAGTATGTTATATGTATCGAATAACCTACATATGCGTCAATGGAAACCCACATTATCGCTGGATTTTAAATCGGTAGCTGCTCAGTAAATCATCGATATTTGTTCGTGTATGTGAGGCCCTGTTAAAAGTAGGTCTTACTCGAATGACGTGTGGGCAACGAAGGAACAAAAGTATGTTTGAAATAATTCATGGCTTACTACTATGTACAATAATAAATCAACAATTACTTAGTTTCTAACATTCCCCTTTAATCGAAAATTGTTTTTGAAAATTGAAATTGAAAATTGAGAACACCACGTATACACGTAAACAGCCACTATCAGAACCATGCCAGCTTGAATCGTGAGGCACACACACCGGTCGTAGGCGGACCGCCTCAAACCAACGTGCTTTAGCTCGGCATCCAACTTCTGGTTCCACACTCTACTGGCTTGCTTGAGCCCATAAAGTGCTTTCTTCAAGCGGCAGACTTTCGTGGGTGCGGCTGGGTCGACGAATCCGTCCGGCTGTTCCATATAGATTTCCTCTTCTTCAAAGTTGCCCTGCAGGAATGCCGACGCCGGGTCCAGCTGATTGATCTTGGCACCCATCGACATCAGATACCAATTGGTGGCATACCGAACAACAGGAGCGTACATTTCGGGGTAATCGATACCATGCACCTGGGAGAAGCCCTTGATGACCAAGCGGGTTTTGTACCGCTCCACAGATCCTTCCGAGTTCGTCTTCAGCTTGTAAACTCACTTGCAGCGTGGAGGCTTCCTCCCGTTCGGTAGTTCAACCAACTCCAATGTTTGGTTTTCCATCTGGGACTCGTATTCCGTCAGCATCGCTTTATTACATCTGTCGCTGTCGTGCCGAGCGAGCGTGGGTGGCTCGCCCTCCGTTTCGACGGAATGTATCTGTTCAAATTGGGAATCACTTTCAGGAAAAGTATTACAGCTCATAATATAATCGCGATACTTGCCTGGGACTGTGTGCTCCCTCGCACTGCTCCTTACCAACAATTGTGGGTCCATTGGTCGAGCACGGAAGGTTGCAACTCCTTATCATCTATAGAGCCTACGTCGTTGTAGACCGTTTCACCCCGGACATTCTCGCTAGCAGCATCGTCCTCGGGCTCATCATCTGCTTCGGTTGGTTCAGTCTGGTCTGTCACTTCGACTCGTTTATTCTGAATCACCAGCTCACGCCCTTCGGTGTCCTAGTTTGAGGGTTCTTCCGCTGTCTCACTGCGCTTCTGTTGGCATTCGTCGAGAAAAATCACATCTCGGCTGACGAAAATCGTCTTCGTCTTCTTGCTGTACACTCTATACGCATTCGAACCTTCGCTGTAGCCAACGAAGATGAACGCTTCAGGCTTCCTGTCCCACTTCTTTCGCTTTTCCTTCGGTACATGCACCATGATCTTGGCTCAAATTAACCGGCCGCTTTCCTGAAAACTTCTTCTCGAGGGTCACCGACAGTCCCTTTGTCAGCGATCGGTTGACACCGTGAGATGCGACTCCAACTGCTTCTGCTCGAAAACGGATGTCCAGGTTAGCATCGAACAGCATGCTCTTCGCTTTGTCGGTCAACGTTCGATTCATCCTTTCGGCCAATCCATTTTGCCCTGGGTTGTGGGGAGCGGACGTCTCGTGCTGAATTCCCTGCTGCCCCGCCGGAAGCTTCGAAAATTTTGATTCACATACTCTTTTCCATTGTCGGTGCGGATTCGCTTGATCTTCTAACCAGTCTGCTTTTCCGCAAAGCCCTTGTAATCTTGCAGTGCCTCGAGTTCTTCCGTGTTCGACTTCAATAAATACACGACGGTTTTCCGACTTGCGTCGTCGATGAAGGTGAGAAAATAGCGACTGCTTACTTTCGATGTTGTCTCCATAGGGCCGCACAAGTCCGAGTGAATAAGCTCTAGCACATGCTCCTCTTGGTGCCCTTTCGACTTAAACGGTTGACGGGAATGCTTACCATCAATGCACGGTATGCACTTCGCTGGATGGATGGATTCTCCATTTCGAAGTCCAGGCCGGTTACCATCGTCTTGAGTTGCTTCATCCCACCCATGCGCCGATGCCACAACTCGTACTTGTAGTCCTTCACCAAATTCACCAAGGGCTTCTTCGTTTCGATCAGCTCGTAGAGGCCGCCAACTTCACGGCCAATTCTCCACGACCTCGTTGTCCGGGTTGACAAATTGGCACTCCATTACTTGAAATCCCTTCTGGTATACCTAGCTCACCGAAAATAAACTAATCGCCAGATCTGGGACACAGTACATTGCTCATCCGTAAGGTCCCAGGTCGCATCGCCGCACTCAGCCTCCAGCTTCACCGATCCTTTCACTACGACGGCCACCTCAGCGTTGGTGGTTACGTTTATCCTTGATGACTGTGGATTCTCGAGCACGTTCTTGATCCGGCACATCCCTCGCTTTCGGACGATTTCGAACAACCCTTCACCTTGACTTTCTGCATGATCTTCGCCTTGACTATGTCCGCCGTCAAAGCCACTCCGGATAACTCCAAGCCCATGATTATTGGATCGTACTTCTTTGGAAAACCTTTCAGCAGCAAACTGCACATCCAAGTATCGTCCACCTTGAAACCGACCTGCATCAGCTGGTTGCAGGTCAGCATAATCTCATTCACGTACTCCTGGGGAGACTGGCAAATGACGTCGTCGTCTCTCTCGGCTCCGATCAATCGAATGCCTGTCAGCCTCCGAAGAAGTCCAATCTACCGGGTAGAGCCACTGTCGTCGAACGTGTTCCGCAAGTTGTCCCATGCATCTTTTGCGGTTTTTGCATTCCGCCCCATGGCTGAGAGCTGCACCTGCCAAAGCTTCTGCCGACAATTCTTCGCTTACTTCCGGATCCCCTTCATTACGGTCCTTCACGGCACACCAGGTCCGCTCCTTGATGAGTACCATCTTGGTGGAAAATGCCCGGGAATTGTAATTTTCCGATCCACGAAGAACTTCTCTCACCTCCAATGACACCATGCCATCTCCAGCCACCCTGCCAACGCCGCCGGCATGCGCTCCAGAACTTCTTCCATCTCCATCGTTCGGATTCGTCATCTTATTTCCAGGAATTTCTTTAGTCTTGACAGTGAAAAAATGTTCTTCCTTCAAACACAGCCGTTGCTATGGCAGCTGTCTGGGCCTGTAACCTGTTAAAAGTAGGTCTTACTCGAATGACGTGTGGGCAACGAATGAACAAAAGTATATTTGAAATAATTCTTGATATAGAAGGAGATGTTCGCTCATCACCATGAGGCACCAAGAGTGAACATTAATGTTTTTGGCTAGAATGAAAGATATGAAGAGAAAGTTTTCTAAGTTCCGTCAGTTTTCCGTCAGCAGGTTGGAAATAGAACAGATGTTTTATTTGGAAATTGAGCGAAAGGGCATGTGTACAGTAGTACTCGAACCAAAGACGTCAACCTTTGCCTAACATCCCACTGCGGGGTAGGTCGAAGCACGGACAAGTCCGCCACTTCGACAGGCAAAAGAAGACGTTTGAAAGACGCTCATGTACCACTGACGGCTTTGTGCTAGTTGTTCTAGCGATATATTGTGTGCACTCTGTTTTGATGCGCACATGGGAGAGGAACTTTGGGTTTGTTTTGATTCGCAACGTCTGATATCACTCAAGAATAATTCATGGCTTACTACTATGTACAATAATAATTCAACGATTACTTAGGGTGCTGACATAGTACGGAGGGGCGTCAAGCAAAGCGTGTTAATTGCTTGAGGTGAAGCTTTTGGAAGCGTCAAAAAGGGCGTGCTATGATATAGTGTAGCGTTTTTGTATGCTGTTACTTCTAACGAAACATGTAAAAGGAGCCTATAGCCATGATAATGCAATGTTAATTATTTTTGTTTTTGATATTTCACACGGTTATACTCAGCCGCATTCTTGCTTACGATCAAACACAACATTTGATAGAGCCGGGTTTGAACGAATCCACCGCCGAGTGGGTTTTGGGTGGCACTTAAACACAATCTAGTTACTCTAGGTACTATTAGCTAATGCATTAATGCCACTTTTGCGGCTTAGTGGTTACTTGGCAGATGATGGTTGCGAAATTATTTAGCGGTTGAAAATACCACATCCAGGGGTTAAAAATTAAGGCACCCCTGACGATATTCAGCTTAATGCAATTTTGCTGAATTTTGTTTAGCTTACCAAGCTTGTGTTACGAGCGAAATTAAAGTTTCAACGTCCATTTCGATTGAACTCGGTGGCTAAAGCGGATGCACGCGCGTGAAAACACTTGACAGAATAGTTTGACTCTAAAATGAACGTTTCCCAACGCGCTTTCTATAACGGGTGTGAGCGTTTTTCCAAGCATTCTGTACTCACACCTACTACAACGGATCGCACGCCCACGCTCACGCTGACGCACACTCTTTCCTTCCCTCCTTACTATGTCGTCGCCATTAGTTTCTAACAGGCCCTATTGAAGTAGTAGCTCCATCATAAATGGTTTCGTCTCAATTAACAGCGCATGTTAGTGTCTTGATTCATTACAGAACTTATGTTAATACATAGGATCTATCTTCTATCTATATGTATAAAAATGAATTTCTGTCTGTCTGAACCTTATAGGACTCGGAAACTACTGAACCGATCGGCGTGAAAATTTGTATGCAAATGAAACACAAATTTATGCATAACTCAATAACCAATCAAGCAAATGTAACCAAATTTGGCATGTGAAAGCTCTTTAAGGCAAGAAATGTGTTTATGGTGGTTCGAGACCCCTCCTCACTCTGGAAACAGGGTCTCACATACAAATGAAACACAAATTTCAACAAAACATGAGAATTATCCCTGCTGATATGAATATTATTATGCAGGGATTTTAGGGGCCGGAAAAGATGGTTATGATGGTTCGAGACCCCTCCCTCCTCGAGAACACCAATGAAACACAAATTTCTGCATAACTCGAGAACTAATGAAGCAAACGGAACCAAATTTGGTATGTGGAGGTTTTTGGAGGCAAAACATGTTCTTGCTTCTACACAGAAAGAGAAACCGGTTGAAATTACCGATCCAAGGGCTAAATTAAAAACACAAACCTTCGTTTTTTTGCAAAAATTACACACATTAGCTAACGAAAATGTGTTTACCAAAAAGATAAGCAGTTCTATTAATTTTTCCTCATTTAGTTGCATGCGTAGCAAGGCTCGCACCGGGTTCAGCTAGTATTAACTAAAATTTTAATCCAAACTAACTTGTCCTCAAACACATCTCCCAAAAAAAGTACTTTCCTATTTTTGGAATTGCCTTTACATACATCTAATGCGTCAAAATCGCCCACAGCAGTCCATCATCGCATCAACAAGTAAGCTGGGCGTCTTATGTTAGTCCAGATTACGGCTGACTTTGATTGCCTTCCCGGATGACGTTTCGCCATTTCCTCGTTTATATAGCAACGGCACCCCACGGCTAAACAAATACCAAAACGTCAGTACTATAGGTAATAGATTGGCCCGTCCCGCAACGAAGCTCCCATCCCTTGCATTGTTTGACGATATTAGGTGACGTGTGAAATTCGCTTACCTTTCCGAGTTCTGAATAGCGCAACCGTTAATCGTGGTCACCATGCAGGCGAACGATTGGGCTGGTGGGAATCGGATTCCAACTAAGTGGCGGCTATTTGCTCTACGTGACGACGACGACGACGACGACGACGACGACAGTTGTGCAGGGGTAAACTGTCTTGTTGACGTAGTGGGAAATTTGATACCAATCAAAGCTGGGCTTCTCGGTAGTTTTCTGTTGTTGTTGTTATTGCTGCTTTACGGTGGAGTCTTATTTTTCTGTTATTTGGTGAATGAGTTCGAATAAATGTATGATAACGTTAGGAATGTTTAAAGTATATCAACATTCAGAAAAACGTGTAGAGCAAACGAGGAATTGAAGGAAGAATACTGAATCGATTGCTCGCAATTTACTCGAGAACAGATGAGTTAAATTTTAGTTGAAAAAGATCAGGTGAGTTGTATGCGAATTGAATTGATTTCATTATCTTATTGCAATTTTGTTTTCAGCACTGGTATTAATCAATCGGCATTTACCATTCCAAGAGATGTTAGGCTGGCAGACCGTCGACATGACTATCAGGAGATTTCATTTAACTCGCTTAAATTTATCAGGAATTTCTTGCAGAATCTTCATTATTCGGAATCTGAATTTCTGATAGCTACAATTTTATCATTACAATGCCAATTCTTGAACTATTTCATATTGAATACCAAATAGGGTAGGGAACGGCTTAAGCACCCCAAGACCCTATTCCAAGCACTGGGTAAACGTTAATCTACAACGCATATTTTTTGCAGTATGATGCTTCACTACATGGAGCACCATACTGCAAAAAATGAGCGTTAGTGGGTTAACGTTGCCCGATAACTGGAATAGAGGTCTTGAAGTGCTAAGCCGTTCTACCTAGATATGATCTTAAAATAAAGCCCTAGTGAAAAAAGGATTTCAAATAAGATTAGAATGGATTCAGAACCATAGAGAAAGAAGAATATACAAAACTCACATGTTGGCAAAAACGGGAATGTTATATTTCAACAGAAAATAGATATCTCTGCTTCGCTATAAATCCAATAGATAACATGCATTTTCAATTTAGGCGGTAGGTCTATCAGAAGTCTCAAATAATTCCGTACAAACATTCACTCGTTTCAAAAGAGTTGGCCTCCACACTCCAGTGTCTAATTTTTCAGTAGATAAAGACTGGTTGTCAGTCACCGATAGATTACAGATTACACATAAGTTTCTGACGATAGAGATGCTAGAAAACGCCTATGTCAGCCAGAACGAACTTGATGATGTATCGGCTCCCCTACTGTAAAGATCATCTCATCTCTCCCATGTTATCTCCATTAACTTCCTTCCAATGACCATCCAAACGCATTTCTTCCTCCGCCTTAGTCTGCTTGCCCATGCCATCGTCATATCGATTAAGCTACAAATTATCCCACCGTGTTCTTCCTCCGTTCATTTCGATGGCAATTAAATGCCAAACCACAGCAAGAAGATCAGACCCCAAACGATAAACGATCTCGGCTGTCTTTGATGAAGTTGCGCTGCCACCACCTGACGGGCAGTTTTCGGGGACCACCCAAGAGCAAGTGGGAACCTAGCCTGCAACAAACTCTGAAGGTGGTCCTACCCGAACAACCATCCATCTTTATCGACCTCCCACCCACTGCAGTAATTTTTAGCTCGACTTGCAGTTTCATAATGACAACAATCGTTCGTACCCCAGCAATTTTCGTTTATAAATAGCAGCATTCCCTCGTTCAAATCTGCAAAATTCAAAGCCAACTCAGCTTTGCTCGCGAAAAAGTGAATGTTGTTTATGTTTATGCTTCCACCTCTACCCGCCGACTTAGCTCAAGCTAGCGGTTCATTTTGTCGTATGTACCAACTCTCCTTTTCGCTTTTCCAACCACACTCATTCTTCTCCTACCCGTTTGTTTTGATTTCCCACCACTTCACGGTTGTACGGCTAATTTATGAAGTGAACATTGTTGCTATCTTTATACAAGGCGCCTACTGCAAGTTCGTTTTTTGTTACCGTTCCGTCGGTGGCTACTCAACACACCTTCGATAGCTCAGTTGGTAGAGCGGTGGACTGTAGTACTTGGGCTCACAAGCGACCATTAAGACCCCAGCAGTAATCCATAGGTCACTGGTTCAAATCCGGTTCGAAGGATTAATTTTTTTTTCAGTTTGCTAAACTAGGCAATACAATTTTATTCCACTGTTTTGCTGAGTTTAAAAAGGGAAGGTTCGTGTAGACAAGCTTCTCCGTTATCATCGCTGTGATCTGCGACGAGTTGCACAATTGCGGCAGACGCTGTTCGTTCCTAATTTGAATGGTTGTAGTGGACAATCTGACTTATTAGTCATTGCATCTCATGTTTTTCTTGGTATTATCAGGTGACTCAGCTTCAGCTGAACACAAATCTACAAAGGGAGATGCAAACCACGGGCGATGGATTCGATTTCCATTCTATCCGAGGAAATCTCTCGTTGTTTTGCTCGCACAATACGCAATGACAGCGATTCATTTATGCACCTTGTTCGAAGCCAATCAGAGTCAAACTGATCGATTTTGCTATGATTAATTCCATTCGAATGAAATAGTGGTTCATGCATGCTTCAATGGATTCGCTCGGTTCGCGTCCATCTGTTTTTAAATTTTAAATTCTCCTAGTTTCCCAATCACAATCGTTCTACTAATACGCTCAAAAAAGTTTTTTTTAAAATAGTGTTTAAAAAAAAAAAGTGAAAGTGAGAATTATGATCCTAGAAAGCTCTATATTCAAGACCGGTACAAATGTTTTGTTGCATATACCTGCATAACTTTGCAGAGTTCCAACGAAAGATCCAAACATGAAGCTGGTCTTTGCAATTTACATTCAGATGTGCTCGTTGAATCGTAATTTTCACTAACTAAGGATAGTTCATGTTCTTCTATAGAGCGATTATGTGTTTCGCAGTGGTCTGATCGATTTCATCATTAACTGTTCACAAGAAAACAAATCAGCCTAGATGACAGGGAGTCACTTTTGATTCCCTATTTTCAAGCCAGTCAATATTAATTCTCTTCTTGATAGGTATTTAATAACCACTTAGTTTTAGAAATTAGTCACTATTTCCAGCTTTACGGAGCCGCTATTCCATTTTTTTTATTAACATGAAGGGCTTGATACTAGGTTTAGTCTTGGGCCATTAACACGCGGTTTACCCGAGGTTAGGCATGAGCATGGTTGACCGCCCGAGGTTACTACAATGTGTAAACACTAGTAATGTGATGTAAAAAGAACCCACCATCAGTGCAAGGATTACCTATGGCTGCAGGACTATTCTCAGCAGTTTGTTCTGACAGAATAGCCTACGTGATGGCTTGTTGTAGGAGGGTCAGTCGATCTCAGTACGTCAGGGACAGAATGCCGCGTGTCTTCGCATGATAAGGGACTGGCGGCTCTATGAACCCCTGTCCAGTCAACCAATCCTTACCACCCCCCCCCCCCAATCCCGTTATATAGTTGTTATAGGAACAGTTTTTGGCATAAATGATTTATAAAAAATGTCAAGACATGTTATTCATATAGCACTCATTTGCTTTTATAGGCTGATCCAATATAGAATGGATCAAATACTTAAATAAATGCATATACTGTGCTGGTTCTTTACAAGGTCCAGGGTTGTTACGGCAGCGTGGATTTCGCGAATTTCGCGGATTTCGCGATTTTCGCGGATTTGGCGCGGATTTGTTCATAAAATTCGTTCTGGCGCGGATTTGGCGCGGATTCATTCAACACCATATTGATATACCCAATGAGTTAAATGAATTAACAAAATGAGTAAACCAGAGCGTGTTTATTTTCTAACTTTCAAACTACAACCACTTAGTTTCTTTGAAAAAGAAATTGCAAGCACGTTCTTTTTGTGATTGAATCAGCGGGAGAAACGGAAAAGTTGCTTAAGTATCTCGAAACGAATGAGTTTATTCTTTTCGATATTTATGATAGGATTCTCGCATTTTTGGTCACTATGATGTCAAGAGTTTACGATCCAAAACAGATAACGGAAGCCATCACTGACAAAATGCTAATGGAAGAACATTTTCTTAAGGATACGGATGTAATTATTTACAAATCCGTTCTTGACGCTGCAGAAAATCAAGTTAAAACATCTCATTTCAATAAGCATTTTTAAGACTACACTAAGGCTTTCGTCTCGTATTTGTTTTCCAAAGATGTTCCGAATGAATTTGTTAGACTAGTCAGCAACTTCAAGGTTGGAAGGATCATGAAGCTTGCTTCAGATAGAATTGGAACAAAAACAATTGCCTGTATTTCAGTTATTTATTATTGAATTCAAGATCTTTTTTTATACAAATGTATCGTTTTCTTCATACTTTTAAGAAAAAATACGGATAAAATTATTCGTCACGGTTTCGAAGGAATTCTCGAATTTTTCCTGTAACACGGCTCATTAGGCGGCGCACACATTCTTCGTCCATCGTTTTAGCTATCTTATTCCACCAGGTCTTCATCTGATTGATGTCTTTGATAACCTTCCCTTTGCCTTGAGTCTCCTCTTCATGATTGCCCAGTATTTCTCAATAGGGCGGAACTGGGGGCAGTTGGGTGGGTTAAGATTTTTCGGAACAACCTGGACCCCTTTCTCTGCATACCATTCTTGAACGACTTTGCTGTAATGACAGCTTGCTAAATCTGGCCAAAACATTACGGGATGGTCGTGGCATCGAATGAACGGCAAAATTCGTTTTTGGAGACACTCTTTTTGGTATAGTTTCGACGTCATTGTCTTATTTGTAACGAAAACTTTCGTTTTTTTGCCACAGCTGCAAATGCCCTGCCAAATCATGAATTTTCGTGCAAATTTGTCGGCAAAAACAAATTCAAATTTGGCTGGAACATCCCCCCGAGCCGTTGCCAAGTAAAATGTTTGACCTGGGATTTGCCCGAAGTCAGCCTTGACATAGGTTTCATCGTCCATCAGAAGACACCCGTCGAACTTGGTCAGCACCTGGTCGTATAGCTTCCGAGCACGGATTTTGGCCACACTATTCTGTTTTATGGTCCGATTTGGCTGTTTGCTATCTCGATACGACTTAATTCCTTCCCGGAGTCGAGTTTTCCTCACGGTACTATGGGCAGCACAGAATTTTCTGGCCAAATCACGGTCCGACAGATTGGGATTCCTCTTAATCGTCTTCAAAATCTTACCACGCAGTTTCCGGTCGACAGTTCCACTCCGACGATTGGCTTGAGGCTTCCGAATCGTCGTCAATGTTTCTTTATACCGTTTGATAACGCGCCATACGGTATTTCTGGGCAATTTCAGCTGTTTAGCCTAGATGCAGACCACAATGGATTTTTCAAATAACTGTGCACAATTTTTTCCCTTCTTTCGGCTTCCATGTTGATTGTTTACAAAGTACAGTCGATTTGCGGTATGTCAAAAATACATCCGTGAAGCTGACAAAATTTCCGACACGTGGGCGCCAAGAACTTCCAAATCCGTCCACCAGGAGCGCCACAATATGAGCAAAAGTTTGTTCCAATTCTAAATGAAGCAAGCCTTAAATAAGGATTCCATCAAAGAAATCGTCCACTTAGTCGATGTTATTGATTTTAAATTAAACAAATCTAAAATTCACGATGAACTAGTTCTTGCAAGTGTCAAGTTGTCAACTAAAACGGTTGAATCAGAAACGGATTTGGAAGTACTTGATTTTTTATTCCAGGACGATAGTTTCTCTGAAATGAGAACATTGCTCAACATTGTAACTTGCGTATCTCATTCTAATGCAGAGGTCGAAAGAAAATTTTCACTATCTAAGCATGTGTTACCGGAAAACCGAACTAGGCTCAGTGAACAGCAGTTCAATAATCGTAAAAATATTTTGAGTGGCATGCATTTTTTTGAGAATGATATAACCAGATTTGTTGTTTCAAAGGACTTGATTTTGAAGGCGAAATTTGTGAGGCAATCTTACGAATCCAAACAGAAACAAAAGAAAGATTTTGAATTAGTGGAGACACAAAAAATAAGGAAAAAGCAAAAAAGGAAGCAAGGCACCAGATCAAAAAGCAAGAAAAAGTTGTAGGAATGAAAAGGAAGGCTAAAGAAGATATTTTTAATTTGATGGAAAAAGAAATCAGAGCCATGACATCCAATAATCCAGAAACATCATTCCTGAAAGTTCTTTTGAAACAAAAAGATGACATCCAGCAGGAGGAGCAATCAGAAATGGAAAAATTAGCTCATATGAAGGCTATTGAGAACAATTAAATGTTATGACGTATATGTTAAATAAATACGTACCTATCTTGATACACCATCGACAAAATATGGATCATTCTCTTTGACATACTTTACATATCGGTTGTGTTCGAGTGCTTTCATCACTCACTCAAACGTCCTGTGCTCCTTCAGGGGTGGATTTGGCCAGCGTGGATCACATCTTGGGTCATTGGTTGTGTTTGTCTGGACATTTTTATTAAGTTGGTTATCGGTCAATTTATTTGACTTAGCTCATCGTGACTTATGTTTCCCTCTTTACAGGTTTTATTTCACACTGAAGTTTTCAATTACATTCCTGTTTTTAACAATGCATCTAATTGGCTCAAAAACGCAGACAATCTTATTGTGGGGAACGGTTTTAGCTCCACCGAGACCCTATTCCAAGCGCTGGGTTTTTCTGAAGGAAATTAATCAAAAATCTACTTTTATTATTTGTAGCATACTGCCAAAAATGAGTGATGCATGTTATTGTTTACCCCTTGTTTGAAATAGGTTCGCGTACTGATGAAGCCGTTCCCCATCCAATATATTTGATGCTTGATAAGTTATAGAACATTCGTGTGTGGATTGGATTTGAAGGCGCGGATTAGATTTTGAACTCGCGCGGATTTGGCGCGGATTTATTTTCAGACTTCTCGTAACAACCCTGAAGGTCTCACTTTTCTCATATATGTAAAAAGAAATCATAAAAGTTACAATTGCTATTTATACAAATTTCAATTTCGAATAATGTACATGGAATTTTACACTGGAAAAATTTAATTATTGCATGTAAAAAAGAGCTACAGTTAGTCAAAGCACTTCCAACCATTTACTTACCGAAAACGCAACCTACCTCTTGACATAACGTGAGTCAGGTGGGCCAAAACTTACAATGATGCAAATGCGAAGCTGAAAATAGCATGAAAAATACTGTGAAGGGATGTTATAATATAAAATGATAATCACAATTATATTTGTTATGTCTGCATATCTGCTGATCCTGCTGCAATTGTAGACACGAGGGAAGAAAACAATTCAAAATTACTATACTTGGGAATTCCATGGATGTTCGGCGTCGCGCTGCATACGTCGCCTTGGTGCGGTTGCCACCTAATGTATAGTTGACGCGATACAGTGTTTCTTACTCAACCGCTGGATGCCAGGACAGACAGCTGAAATCAGAAGGACAACAGTGCCCAAGCTGCACTACCAGCTAAGTATGCAGCCCTAAGCTGACGGTCTTTGTCATCTCTTGACCCGTGGAAGCATGAGGTAGAAACTTGTGAGGACTAGAGCTATGTTGCGCATATTCAACTATGTTCCGATTTATTCTCTGTACAGAGATGCACATTAAAGTTATTCAAGTTTGTGCACCGAATTAAACCAACAGTAAGGATGCTGTTGGAGCCACTCACAAGTTTTGGTGGTTAACTTCAACGGAATACAACAGCAAGATTGTTTGAGAACCGATTTACCACAACAGCAAGGATGTTGGGGCCACTCTCAAACGTGGGTGGTTTATTTCAGCACAATACAAAAATATTTTAAAATATCGAGTTTAAGGACCGACATTAGGGATGCAGTTGGGATCACTCACACGAGTGGATTGTTTCAATGGAATACAAAAATACTTAAAAATTTCAATAACATAACATAAAACAACATTAAAAGAATATTTCATATATAACCCTATACTTCTCATAAGCGGAATGGAAGTTTGTGTTATGAAATACAAGCAGAAGATCAATTTTAATAAATGAAAAATAAATTAAAAATGTACCGATGAAATGTTGAAAATCAAATAAGCATCGCATAACAGTTAGTCTAACACATAATTGAGAGAGATGCAGAGAACTCTACGTCCTCTCTTGCATGTGACAGGAAATGGAGTTTCCTCCATTCCTCCATGCATGTGACTCTTTCTCTCTCTCTCGATCTACATGGCCAGCCGTTACAACTCTGTTTTGAGTTGTTCTTGACTCACTTTCGTCAAAAGTGGAGTCACTCAAATTTGAGTAAATGTTACCGGCATTGACGAGTCGACAAATCAAAAACATCCATCTGATTTGAGTTGATGTTTTGGATTTGTCGACTTGTCAATGCCGGTAACATTTACTTAAATTTGAGTGACGCCACTTTTGACGAAAGTGAGTCAAAAATAACTCAAAACTGAGTTGAAACGGCTGGCGGTGTATATCTCACTCTCTCTATTTCTCGACCTTTCTATGCCTCTCTACCCTTCTCTGTCTCTCTCTATCAGACACGCACGCTCTGTTAATCAAACAGGAGCCTCACAAAACTCTTCTTCTCCTGCGACAAATACCACCTACCTTTGTTGTCTGTCATTTGTTGTCTACATTTTAATGCTCGCTCTTTTCAATGTTTGTACAGCCACGAATATTATTCCGCACTTCACATTATCCCGTATCTTCATACACAGAGACAAATTAGATAGTAAATTTTACCATTATTGGGGCTTAGGATGAGTATTGCAGTATAATGATTTTGAACCGACTATGGTCATAGTCAAAACGACCATTAAAAATAATTGATTCAACATTTACCATAATGTCGGAATAGTCCTTGTTACCATGCTCATAGTCAAGAATACTATGACCGTGGTGAATTCGTCCATGGTCATGGTTCTTGTAACCATTATATGCAATAGTCATCTTGACAATAATTTAATGGTCGGTAAGAATTTTTCTCAGAGTAGTATCGATCATTTAACGCCACCAAACAATATGTAATCGAAACAATAGATACCGCGCAACGACCGCAACCAATCAATTAATTAACGAAACCACAATATTAATACAAATCGGAACAATCGGCATACACCCAGGCTGCGAAAACGGACTAACGATTGAAAATTCGGAACATGGAACGGAAAGTCTCTTGAGAACTACCCGCATTCTTTCCGACTTATTGAGCGTCCTCAAGTTCGACATTGTTGGGCTACAGGACCATCTACCAGAGATGCAGCAATAGACACGAGTTGGGTACAGCTTTTATCGTGCTGAGCAAAATGCAAGAGCGCGTTATTGGGAATGTGAAAATTCAGAAAACCGTTTCTTCAATGTCAGCACAATCAACGTGCACATACCATATCTCGGAAGGGACGATGGCGATAAGGACGCTTTGTACGCGCAGTTGCCACGAAAATACGACATCTGCCCAAGTCATGACGTCAAAATATTTATCGAAGATCTCAATGCTCAAGTCGGCGAGAAGGAGCAATTCAAACCGGTTATAAGATAGTTCAGCGCACACCAGCATACGAACGAAAACGGCCTTAGAGTCATAGATTTCTACGCTAAAGAGAACATGGCTATAGGTACTACCTATTTCTGGAGACCACTACAACCGACCGAATCAAAATCGGCCACATTTCAGTTGCTGGAAGGCACTCCTCGGATATTATCGACGTCAGGACCGATTGCGGCACGGCACAAACTCCGACTTGGACCACTACCTGGTCAAAATGCGCCAAAGACTTTCCATTGTGAACCACAGTCGGTACCGACGCTCGCCACAGTACATACAGGAACGACTGAAGCTACCCGAAGTCTCAACTGATATCGCGCATAGCCTAGAAGCAGCGTCGTCGGATGAGCAAGATCTGATCAAATCCCCTCTTGAGCACTGCTGGAATAGTTTCAAAGCAGCCTTTAACAACGCAGCACAAGTAGCCATTAGGTTTGTGGATAGAAATCGATGAAACGACTGACGAAACGAGGAGATCCTCCCGTCAAAACGTGGAACAGTACAAACAGAAGCGAAGATAACAAACTCATCTTTTTGAGATAAAAAGCGCCGCCTGGAAGAGTTGGTGTGCGAACAAATAGAGCAGCTGTATCGTTCTTAAAAAACATGAAAGTTGGTGATTGCCTTGTTGATCATGATTCCATCCGTCATTCCGTTCGCTAGTCTCCGAACACTTTTGAGGTTCAAATGACCCAGTTGTTGGTGCCAAACCTTCACACTGGTTGCAGGCGAGCAAACCAACGCATTCTTCACATCCTGCTGCCGCTGCTCAAGTAGAAACAACTCGTTTTCGTACCTGCCTGTGGCCACCGTTTTGCCGTCACTGTTCAAAATTGTGCATCCAGTGTCCGCAAAGACGACCGTGTATCCCCTCTTTACAATCTGGTTCACGGAGAGTAGATCAACAGCAAGATCGGGGATCAATTGAACATCGTGGACCGGAATACAGTTCTCCTGACATGCTGGCGTCAAGGTGGTCGTTCCAGTTGCCGTAACCTTCATCCCGGTTCCATTAGCCGCAACGACGGATCCGGTCACTGGCTTCAGATTCTCCAAAAATTGCGAATTACTGGTCACACTTGCACCCGAGTCAATGAACCAGTCTGATGCCTTTGTGGACGAAAAAGTTGACAAAACTGCACAGAAAGCACTCCCTAGCACTCTTGCAGTCACGAGTCGTTCAACAATAATAGGGAAGTATACTCAGTGATGTATATGAATGAAGACTGGATGAAACCTGTGGAAAACCATGACATCCCTTACAACATATGTGAAACGTCACGTATAGATTGGGAAGTCGGAGGTCCCACTGTTCGTCATGGCTCCATAAAATTCTTCACAGATGGCTCAAAAATTGGAACAAAAACGGGAGCAGGAATCTTCGGCCCTGGGGTAGAAATGTCAGTGGCGATGGGAAACTATCCAACGGCTTTCCAAGCGGAGATCTTTGCTATAATAAAATGTGTAAACGTTTGTCTGAAGAGGAGATATAAATATGCAAATATTTGTATTTTTACAGACAGCCAAGCGGCACTCAAAGCGTTAAGTAATTATAAATATTATAAATCCAAACTTGTCTGGGAATACATTCTTTCATTGCGAAAGGTGTGCCAAGAAAACTCGGTAAATTTATTCTGGGTTCCGGGACACTGTGGCATTGAAGGCAATGAAAGGGCAGACGAGCTTGCTAAACAAGGTTCAAATACACAGTTTATTGGCCCAGAACCATTCTGCGGTATATCATACTGTGCCATAAAAATGGAATTAAAATCTTGGGAATAGCAAAGGGTGATAACCAATTGGTTGGTCACCACAAAGTGTTCTCAAGCGAAAAGGTTTATAATTCCAAATGTTACAATTAGTAAAAAGCTTCTGGAGCTCAATAAGAGAGTTCTTTGTACCTATACTGGCCTAGTAACCGGACATTGCTCGAGTAGATATCATTTGAATAACATTGGCCAGGTTCAGAATGATATCTGTGGTTTCTGTAACATGGAACGTGAAACCTCGGAACATCTGCTTTGCAGTTGTGATGCTGTGTACAAGAGCAGACTTAAATTTCTGTACAGTGGCTATATGCAACCTAAAGAAATTTGGACTGCAATTCCTGGGAAGGTGGTGGGTTTTATAAACTCAATTTTGCCTGACTGGGAGACGTGTCTTAGACTGGTCACTTGGCAAATGGTGATCTAGCTTTAAGATGCGAATTAGTATAGTAAACAGGGATATACCACAAAAGTTCAACTCAGTGGACGCAGTGGTTCTACGCCCCAACAAAAAAAAAACTAAAACAAACCCTAGAATATTAGGTATGATCCGCATATTCATGGCAAAACTGCATATGGCAAGACATTAAAAGTAGTGAAATTCATATCACAGAATGGCACGAAGCGGCTTCAGACAAACAGAAGATGAAAAAAATCACAAACTTCTAAAGACTGCAGAAATCATGAAGAAATAACGAAGATAACTAAAACACATTATTGAACTTATAAAGTTCAAAACGACGACACAAAACCATACAAAACAGTTGACATGAACATGACTGAGAGAAAGAGGAATCAAACTTGAAAGTGTACCACCTTTTGAGGCAATGTCAACAGCGTCTCTATGTACTACATCATCTTTGAACGGCAGGTGAAATGCTTCAAAAAGGAGTTAAGTTATGTCATTCTAACGCATAAGGAACAATACAATGGCTTTTTATTTTTGGTTCCAGAAAACCGCTCCGGAAGACTCTCGGAGTATACAACCAACGGACTGAACTATAAAAGAATAAAAAAGATACGAAACGCTTGATTAGACTTATAAACTTAACACTGGCTAATAAAATAACAAACAGACAATTGAAGAAACAGACGAAGGGACTCAAGCAACTCAAACATGGCTGCTTCCGAATCATTTGCAACCGCGTCTTCTTGGACGACATTGGACGGCAAAATGATTCGAAAGGAGTTACGCAACGATATCATCATAGGCCTGGCGTTGAGGTTTCTACTCTATTCAGAGTCCCGCCAGTAAAGCTTTAAGAAAAAAAAATGTTCAGAAAGCTTATACAAAATATTGATTAATCGAAGAAAGAATCGAAAAAAAAGTATTTTGAACAAAAAAGATTAATCAAAGTTTACAATTGGGACCATACTCACGTTTTTTTCTTAGCATGCCCAGAAAGGGTTGTAATCGAATTTTGCCGGTAATAGGATCTTTTTATTTTCTACATTTTGTTTTGGAACCGAAAACTTTTAGTAAAAAGAGCGTACATATTGTATTTCACGGATTTCGCAATTTTTAGAAATTTTCATTCAAAAAAATAAGTTTATTATTCTAAATAAAAAAAGACACATGAGGGACAACCCTGATTTCTTTCGATTTTTCAATCATGATTTTATACATAAGTACATCAAAATAAATCTTTTCAACTCACTTCTCTTAACTCACCAAAACCAACGTATATGATGTTTTTTTCCGGTAATATGTGCGAACACAATACGTATTTATTGAATTGATTGAATTGGCTGCAGCAATGTTATACGTTCTTAGACTTCCCTAAAGGGTGTCCACGATGAAATTGCCACACTATGAAATTGCTCTAACTTTTTAACCGTTAGGTAGAATTTAATGAAAATTTGGGTGGATTTAGTTCATAGTGCATTATTTACATCCTGCAAGTTTTAAAGTCCTGTGATCAAAACTCGCGGAAATGGAGTCGAAAGAACAGCTCGTGCGTGATAAAATCTTGCGCATTCATCACGAGAACAAGGATCTCTCCGCATCGTTCCATCGCTAAAACGTTGGGAATCGCGAATTCCACGGTGTCGCGAGTGATTCAGCGGTTCGAGGAACGGTTGACCACTGATCGGAAGCCCAGAAGTGAAGGAAAAAGTATTCCGTACAACACCAAAAATCACAACCGCGTAGTGGGGGCCTTCAACCGAAATCCGAACGCCTCCGTTCCGGGATGTGGCTAGAAGCTGCACAGAAGGCCAAAAACTAAGGCTGGGTTTTGAACGTTCAAGGTACAAAAAGGCCCCTAATCGCGACGAGAAGCAGAACAAGTCCGCCAAAACCCGTGCCAGGAAGTTGTACCTCAACATGCTGACGAAAGTTGAATGCTGCATCATGGACGACGAAACATATGTGAAGGCCGACTTCAAACAGATCCCCGGCAACCTGTTTTTCACGGCCAAGGATAAGTTCAGCGTTCCGGAGCATGTCCGCACTCAGAAGATGTGCGGGAAGCGGAGTGCACCTTTCGTGACCCAGGACACGATGAACGGACAGGTGTACATAAAAGAGTGCCTCCAGAAGCGGCTGCTTCCTCTCCTGAAGGCCCACAACGTCCCAACAATCGTCTGGCCGGATTTGGCCTCATGCCACTACTCCAAGGACGTGCTGAAGTGGTATGCGGACAATAAGGTCAATTTCGTGCCGAAAATGTTCAACCCTCCCAACACTCCGGAGCTCCGCCCCATCGAGAAGTACTGAGCGATTATGAAGCAGAACCTTCTTAAACGACCTAAGGTAGTGAAGACAGTCGAGGAACTGAAGAAAGTATGGGTTTACATGAAAAAAAACGGTTGATTCACAGGTTGTGCAGAATCTTATGGCCGGGGTTAAGGCCAAGGTGCGGGCATTTGTGTATGGACTGTAAATAAAATACGAAGTAGAATGGTAAAATGAAGTTTAATAGTTATTTCTCAATCCCTGAAAATTTGATGGCAATCGGATGAAAACTCGAATTTTGCGAATCAATTTTGTGTGTGGCAATTTCATCGTGGACACTCTTTACCTACCCTTGGCATTGCGAATGCCGCATCCGCACTTGCTCGCTTGTTGCATTTTGCATACTGTTATGTCACAGCTCGTCTTACCACACCGTCCGCACCCCAGCTCGATCGTTTTAAGTATTCAATTCAACCTCTCATAGCTCACCCATCGGCTTGACTCTACAATCTGGTTTATGATTCATTCATTCTCCTATCCGTTTGTAGATTTATGCACAGACAGCAAAGACCGGCGAGTAAGAAGACGAAGGTGCACGTTTGTTGTTCTTACCTCGATTTCCTTTTGCGGTTTTCAGAACAGCACAACCAAATCCACATTGTTTTGCCTCTGTTGTTGTGTCCTCCCCCACCATGTCCACCCGATTCATCGAAATACATATTGTCTCCGTAATTAAAACTGTTCCTCTTCCTGTTTTTCCTTTTCATTCCATTCATATTGTTTAGCGATGGCGACGACGTTGGTTTACGTTGAAACAGGGCGAGCTGCCCGGCCAGTATGTGCTCGAGTATTACACGGACCGCAAGTGCCGGAAGCTGAAGGGAATCATCGATCTGGATCAGTGCGAACAGGTGGATGCAGGCCTGCGTTTGGACCGTCAGAAAGAAAAGTACGCGCACATGTTTGACGTGAAGACTCCAACAAGGACGTACTATCTGGCCGCGGACACGGAGGAAGACATGCGTGGGTGGGTTAATTGCATCTGTCAAGTGTGTCAGCTGCAAGAGACGCAGACTAACGAAGAAAGACCGTACTACAACATTAGTGCAATCAATACTGGCGATGCCGTGAATATGGCGGCGGACGTCCCTGGGAACTGTTCGGCAAATGACAATCATCCGCAGGATCATTCTAATGAAACGGAGATTTCCTTCTTGAACCACTCATCCCAAGGAGAAGTGCATGAGGTTCAACCACAACCGAGACATTCCTTGATGATGGGATACAACCCCTATGGAACGTACCAAAACGAAGAGATGCTGAACTTACGAGCTTTGGAGTACAGTAATAGGGAGACGATTATCAGCGACTCGAAGTTTAGCCACCAAAATCACGCTGCTAGAAATAACAACGTGGAAGCTTACTCCAATCTGGGTACAATCGAGCGCTCTCAGTCTCTCCGTGGTAAGCCAACTTCGCCGGGCAAGGGAGCAACGGGCCCGATTCCGGTGGCGAATCACATGCGAACTCAGTCACTCAACACAGATCAGAAGACTATCGCTTCCGTTGTGGCAAACAGTGTCAAAAAGATCCCAGAAAATTTGAAACTAAACGAACGAATGGCCGGCGGTTTCGAAAGTGGCACCGAACAGCCTTCTCCAGCTTTGAGCACCTCTTCCGGACCATACATTCCGATTCACGAGTGTTTCTCCGGCAGTCCGATGCAGCATTCGCCGATAACTCCGCTGAACTCGTTGGATCCGAAATTCTACGACACTCCAAGGAGCCACCCGAGCTCTGGTTTCAATCTGATAAACAATGAGCAACCTTATTCGCCCAAGCGAAACAATGTGAGTGGTCCCGTTCAGCATGCCAACAGTAGTTGTTCCAAGATGTCTCGGAGCGGTAAATCGAGTCCATCGGATTCGGAGAGCGTATTCACGGATGATGAGAGTGCCGCTGTGGCTGCTGATCCACCTCAAACTAAGGACCGCAATACCCGGCCTTCGGACAGTTCAATCGAAAATGACACGATTGGGTGGACATATGTCCAAAGATTTGCCCGAGTATCGCAAGATGATCAATTGAAGGCAGCCGGACTTCCAGCTGCATCGGCTCCACCGAGACCACCAAAGAGAACCAGTTTAATTCTGGACAGCATTGAGAAGTGAGTTTCAAACTGGGTGAACATTCATTGGAAATTATTGTATTTCTCTTTCATTCCTAGGCATAAAGAGATCCAATCGTCCGACACTGAGAATGCATCCCCAGCCATTGGCCCGAAGGACGCTAGTTCGGTGAGTTTCTTCCAATCCTACACAAATCATTAAAACGCTTGCCTATTTCTTATCATGTTCCCAATTGCAGTGCGTAGAGCAGTTCTACGACATACCTCGATCGCACCAACCAGGTCAATACATCGGTGGCAGTAACATCCACCTGCCGGACACGGATTTGCTTTCCCCGCTCAGTCAGTGCGATCTGATTGCTTCCAGTACGCCAAATTTGGTTGGCGGAAGCATTATTACCAGTGACACCAATAGCCAATGTGGAACTTTGGGACGTGGAACCTTGCGACCGCACTGCTACACGAATGCCGCACCACAGCGCGTCGAAGGCAATGTCTTTCGGTTCGATTTCAACGAGCAGGTAATTGTTCGGTACCATTTACGGATACCCGAACACAATGAATGACTGTCTTTTATTATATTTTTTCTTCAGGGTGACGCACCGGCAATCAATCGCAATTTGAAACCAAAATCCACTGTCGACATAACGAAATCGGTTGAGAGTGTAAGCCAAACGTTCAAACAGGTCAGCGTGGTTCCGACGGTTATGAATCCGTCGGTGGCCTTGAAGAATCCTCCACCAACGGTCGATCGAACGAGGAAACCAAACACGCCGCAGGTTCGTTGGGTTGTTCGAGGGTTGTTCAAGGATTAGGGTGTAGTAACACGAATCTCACATTTTAGATTGGTACCAACTCAATGCGACGCAAGGGAGGACCTATTTCACTCAATATCCAAAACCATAACGAAAACGTGTATGGAAATACGCAAGAGCACAGCATGCAGGTAAGAAACTTCGCTGGGCTGGCTCAAAAGATTTCAGCTCAATGTGGATTTTTGTCATTCATAAGTGAGCAACGCAATCCGCCATCAGGGAATTAATCAAGAGGGTTAGCTTTAAATCTATAATGGCGCCTCTGTAGGTCCTACATATTCTAAATCGCAATCGACCAATGGCCAAGTTATAGTTTTGTTTTACTATATTTTTCGATGATAGATAACAATTCATTACAACTGAATAATGAGCAGTGGCGTTTCAACCACATGTTTAACATGTTCAGTGAACAGATAGTAAGTTGTTCCACTAAACTTTTGGATTCCCTCGTTATCTCTAAAGCTTTGAAAGCTCTACGACTACGTCTTTTTTTCTATACCGGGTGCCATTCCAAAAATTTTAAAAATGAAAGCGTTACGCTAAAGTGAAAGGTTTTTAACGCTAATAACTCTCGTTCAACTGAACACAATTACTTAATTTTGCTCCCATACAAATCTCCGTATGAACAGGTTCAATATAGGTTTTTCCCTATCCGCGACTTCAAAAACGGGTAACAAATGGTTTAAATTGTCTTCTCCTTTTTATTTCATTTAGTTTCATGCCATGATGAATACAGAAATAAAGGGCGATACGGTCAAAATTTGGTCAATATCAACTTGACGTATTTCTTTCAATTTTGCATTTAAAAAACCTGAACACCCCTCATTTTGAAGGTGTGTGTGTGTAGAATGTTGCTCCTATTTTGATTTTGGAATTCACTCTTCAGTTGTCAAAATGCCGTCCAAGCAAGAAGAGCAGCGTATCAAAATTTTGCTCGCGCATCGCGAAAATCCGAGCTACTCGCACGCAAAGTTGGCAAAATCGCTAAAAGTTGCCAAATCAACCGTTACAAATGTAATTAAAGTGTTTGGGGAACGTTTGTCGACAGCCAGGAAGTCTGGATCGGGGGAAATCGAAAACCGGAAGCCGCTGAGACGACAAAGAGAGTTGCCGGTAGTTTCAAGCGAAACCCTAACCTATCTCTCCGAGATGCCGCAAATAAGCTGGGTGTATCGTCTACAACCGTGCATCGAGCCAAAAAACGAGCCGGACTATCGACTTACAAGAAGGTAGTGACTCCAAATCGCGATGATAAACAAAATACGACGGCCAAAGCGCGATCCCGGAGGCTGTACACGACGATGCTGACGAAGTTTGACTGCGTGGTAATGGACGACGAAACCTACGTCAAAGCCGACTACAAGCAGCTTCCGGGACAGGAGTTTTATACGGCAAAAGGAAGGGAAAGGTAGCAGATATTTTCAAGCACACGAAACTGTCAAAGTTCGCAAAGAAATATCTGGTTTGGCAAGCCATCTGTACCTGTGGCTTGAAAAGCAGCATTTTCATAGCTTCCGGGACTGTCAACCAAGAAATTTACGTGAAAGAGTGTTTGAATAAACGTCTGCTGCCTTTCCTGAAGAAACACGGTTGTTCCGTACTGTTTTGGCCGGATTTGGCATCTTGCCATTACGGTAAAAGGCCATGGAGTGGTACGCCGCCAACAACGTGCAGGTGGTTCCCAAGGACAAGAACCCTCCCAACACGCCAGAGCTCCGCCCAATTGAGAAATACTGGGCTATTGTCAAGCGGAACCTAAAGAAGACCAAAAAACTGCTAAGGACGAGCAGCAGTTCAAGGCAAACTGGCTTTCTGCGGCGAAGAAGGTGGACAAAGGTGGCTGTACAAAATCTGATGGCAGGGGTCAAGCGTAAGGCCCGGCAATTCGGATTTGGAAAAGCGGAAGCCTAACTGAATATTTTTCCTGAATTTTTATACTAATTGAACTTGAAAAAGAAATTTAATTTGATTTTTTAATTAAACGATTTCACCGATTTACACGCGTTTTCCCTTGACCAAATTTTGACCGTATCACCCTTTAGCCACACCCCTCAGCTGCAAAGTTATTTTGCTTTATTGCCGGTGTCTGATTTTATAACTGAGGCCCGTTCCCTCTTTAGAGTTTTGCTTCGTACTGTATTTTCGTGCCTCTCTTCATACTCTCTATGCTATCTAGCCTATTTGAAGCACAGCTTTGATTGAAGTCAGTATAGAAAAGGTCGCACTTATGAGAAAAGGAAATTGAAGAGGAGAACTTGTATACAACCGTGCGAAAGCATTAATAACACGCCAATAGTTGCAGGACTACAGAAAACTCTTGCAAAGGATAAAGTTCCACATTAAACTCCAAGACGGGGCTTTTACTAAAACCCCACACGATACCCTAAGTTTTATGATGAAAACTCATTTTTCGGGCTCGGACATATGTGAAGATTCTGATTATATCGGCGTGAAAGGATGTTCCTTGCCGACTTTACGATAGTCTAATAGACAGAAATGCACAACACCAGATATGGCGGATGAAATCTTTACAACACCCAGGGTAAAACATGAAGCCAGATCATTTCAGCCATTGAAATATGCAGGAGTGGACGGCATATTCTCAGCATTGCTTCAAAAGGGTGTGTCCATGCTGGTTCCATTTCTAAAGATTTTTAGTGCAAGCCTAAGGCTGAACTACATCCCAACAAAATAGAGGTTTAGTAAGAGTAATCTTCATACTGCAAAACTGTGCTTACGCGTGATGGGACGAATCCAAAATCCTTCAGATCTATTAGTCTTTCATCAGTGCTGCTGAAGACAGTGGGCTGTATGAATAAAGTACTTATCCTGAATTTAATACAAATTTTGTACTATTTACTACTTTTGTAGTAAAACGGTATGAATAAAAGCAGCTTTATTTTACTACAATTTTCGATCTTACTACTTTAGTGGAAAATGTTTCGGTTGTGGTATGAATAAAAGCAGTAAATACTTCAATTTATTTGTAGTTTGGTCCAGACGTTGCTACTGAATTTTTTTTCCAGCGCGTGTTTTGAAATTAATAATAATTAATTATAATTATTAATAATTCCGAAAGATGGCTATGTTGATGGAATTTAAACGACCGTCGTCAGAAAATGTATGTGAATGATGATTGATGTGAAGATGTATTGTATCGGTTTACAGAAGATAACGTTGAATGGCTGACCGAACATTTCTTGGTTGATAATAATGAGACCCGAGAAGGTGCTTTAAACTGTGACCGAAAAATGCGATCATTTCGCTACATTGGTGATCCTGCATTTCAGGTATTAACCATAGAAGCAATGATTGTTTCGCATAGTGCTTCATGCAAATGTATTTGATCAATCCTGCAAGTTCAGATTAGCGTAGGAGAGGTCACCGGAATCCATCGAACTACGGCTTGTAAAACAATACGGGATATGTGCCAAAAAGTAGCCGCTAAAACAGATGATTGATTCAGCAGCTATGCAACAAGTAGAGATGTTATGGGCCCAAAATCATTCATTTCCCCATGCAATTGGTGCTATTGATTGTACCCATGAGCTAATAATCAAACCCCAAGAACATCGAGATGAGTTCATCAACATGAAAGGACTGGCTATCTTTAATATTCAGGCTACATGTAATGGGAAGGAGCTTTTTACCTCTGTTGGCTGTTTATGACCCGGCTCTGTACCTGATTTCAGAATTTGGAAAAACTCGGCTATTCATAACATTATGCATGAAAATGCTTATGGAGCGCTTCTATTAGAATACGAAGAGTACGGAATCGCTCCATTGATAATGACCCCATACCGTAACCCAGAAACACCAAAGCAAATAAACTACAATAAAATTCATAGCTGCGAACGGGTCGGCATTGAACGTCATTGAATTTGGACGAGTAAAAATACGTTTTCCTATTCTGAACTTAGGGAAACAAAAATTCGTATGCAAACCCACAGAGTTCTCACAATAATTCTTGCTTGCTTTGCACTGCACAATGTGCACTGCACAATTTATGGGCGAACAATACTTTGAAAACGACGTTTCTGAACTACGCTTGCATTATCCAGTGAATGAGAACTAAATAAAATTCACTTCATTACCTGTTTTACACGTCGTTTTCGTCTTATTTGTGCCACTGGAGTTGAAATTGCAGGAGTATTTCTCGAAGAGACGATATGAATAGCATCGTCTTCCATACCTAACGGTGCTCTCGGAACAACGTCTGCTTCATCACAGTCATTTACTTCAGCAACTGTGCGCTGCTTCGAAGTAGGCGCTCCTGCTAAAGCTCGATCTGTAATCAAATTGTTATTTTCATTTTCTTTAAAACTCTGTATAAATACTTACACGATAATTTAACCACTGAAGGATTTTCTGTCTTTATATTGAAGGAATGTTTTCCCCCTTCGTTCATTAGAATCTTTTTCATACTCTGTGGCCTTCATGTTTTAGACTCTATGCGCGTTTTCATTTTTTTTTTTTGAAAATTTGCTGTTCGGACCCTTCCAAAGAAGCATTTTCTTGGCTTGCATTGCCGGTGACTGGGATTTTTTCAACAGAACAGCACCAGAGTTTTGCAATGCAGTGCTGAACAGCATATCGCTTATTCGGTTGTTTGAGGCATTATCAACGCTCGGCTCGATTGGGCTACATGAAACTGCATTCTAGCCCGCCGAGACAACTTCAGTTGCTTCCAAAAATTCGGTATCGATCACGCCCGTCACACAATTTGTCCACGGTGTTGCTGGAGGAATAGGCACGTTAGCGAAATTTCAGTCGGCTAAATTATTTTCAACACCGGCGAAGAACTCTTACGATTCCAAATTACGGATATAACCACTAACCATTGTGTAAAATCACTTAACTTAGACGTACCCCGTACCGAACAATTGATCGAAGGAGTGAACTTACAACGAAAACAACTGAACCTAACCAAACAAATTTTGACAGCTGAAATCTACACTTTTTTCGAATGTAGTCTTTACTACCATGTTCGAAAAAACCTTTAATCAAACGAAACCAAATTTACAACTTGTGGATTGTGTTACAAAGTAGTAACTACTATATCCAATGTTTACTATGTAGAAGGAGATGTTCGCTCATCACCATGAGGCACCAAGAGTGAACAATGTTTTTGGTTAGAATGAAAGATGTGAAGAGAAAGTGTTGAAAGGTCCGTCAGAGTGCGGCAGGTAGGAAAATTAACAGATGTTTTTGAAAATTGAGCGAAAGGGCATGTATCCAATGGTACTCGAACCATGGACGTCAATTTTTGCCTGTTGAAGTGGCGGACTTGTTCCGTCGCTACAACCTACCCCGCAGTGGGATGTTAGGCAAAGATTGACGTCCATGGTTCGAGTACCATTGGATACATGCCCTTTCGCTCAATTTTCAAAAACATCTGTTAATTTTCCTACCTGCCGCACTCTGACGGACCTTTCAACACTTTCTCTTCACATCTTTCATTCTAGCCAAAAACATTGTTGTTCACTCTTGGTGCCTCATGGTGATGAGCGAACATCTCCTTCTACATCATAATCGTTACTCCTCGCACGGAGAATACATAACATAACAATTAATGCAATGTTTACTACTTTTAATTCAAACGGCCCAATATAGTATCGTTTAGAACAGGCACTGAAGTTTACCCAATCTTGGTGTATGAAAGGAGGGTCCAAGCATTAATCCATCAAAAGTAGTAATTGTTCTTTCACTAGAAAGAGAAAGTTTAACCTTAAAGCACTCGAGCTTACAAGAGAACACATTCAATTAAGTGAACAGGTTAAATACCTAGGTAAAATTCTGGATGGTTGTACGCCTGTCCAGCCATAGTCAAATTGGAAGAGGGAGCGTCTCCGAATAAAGGAAATTACCGAACATTTGGACACATTCAGTGACATTCGGTTGACACGGCACCACTCAGCAAAAGTTGTTGTTGGAAAAAATATGCGACCTCCGGATTCTTGATTGTGTTGAAAAGCTCAAATTGTCGGCATACAAGAGTTTAAGCAATCCAGGATGGAATTAACATCATTCATGTACAGCAGAAGTAAAAATGGCCCGAGTTGGCTGCCTTGGGGAACGCCAGACCTATTCTGACGGACATTCTTCGTCCAGTAAGAAAAGATCGGATCCAGGGAAGCATACAGACGGTCATTGATGCCTAGTTTGGCAAATTTAGCGGTCTCGATTTAGCAAATCACGTCGTCGAGCATTTAGGCATTAACCCGTGCTGGTCTGGCGAAATATAATGGGCGATGTGGAGAAACATCTTATGAAGAACTATCGGCTCAAACAGCTTGAAAGTAGAGCTCAGCGCAGCTATTCCTAGGTAGTTCGCAACATTTCTCTTGGAGCCCTTCTTAAACACTGGTAATACATATGACTGTTTCCAGCAGTTCGGGCGAAAAAAATTCACATAATCTACGCCTACGTAAACGCCAGAAGCGAGGGATGCCGAGATTAAAGACGCTAGCGGTTTTGCCAATGTATCCAAACAACGTTTTAACACTAGAGATGGTATGTCTGGGCCATATCCAGTGGAGGATTTGAGTTCCTTGCCAGTGGAAATAATCATGTCATCGTTGACAACGAACTGGGACAATGAGCCGGTAAACCGAGGAACATTCGAGATGGCTGCGTCTATACCCTGGAAATTAAGATGATCACTAGTGAAAACGCGAATCACATTTGCAATATCCGGTATGGAGTCGACTTCAATCAGACCGTTGGTCATCGTAGAGGGTAGTCCAGATTCCGTTGGTTGGCCATTCAAGTTGCACCAAAAATATTTTGGTTTGTTTTTTTTAGGCAGCTTTGTAGACGATTTGGAAAGGCGTCGAACAAATGATTGTTGAGTTGCTTGTACTCGGTGTTCAAGTTCATATATATCGCTCTCGTAGAGTGAGTACGATAGGGGCTATTCAATTCATAAACCACGTAGACTTTTCTGGGGGGAGGGGGGGGTGTGGCAAAACTCTACGCTCCATACAAAAATAAAAAAAAATTGTATGGTGCAAAGTCTACGAAGGGGGGGTTAAGATGTTCAAAAATAAGTCTACGTGGTTTATGAACAGGCCCATACTTAATGTGTCGCTGGAGAGCAGCTTGCGTCAATCTTTTGAGGCGTCTGAGATCGGCATTAGACCAAGCTAGCTAAGGTGGGTCACGACTGAACTTGACGATAGGGTATGATATCGTAAGGTATGATAGCGAGGTTAGTTTCTAAATCTCGAAGAACTTCGTCCCAATGGACATGTGTGAAGAAATCGTTCATTCCATCGAAATCAGCCTTACTGAAATTAGACGTGTCACTGAAGCGTTGTGTGTGTGTGTTTACAATCTAACACTCATTGGCCGGCAATGGTATTATGGAAAAAATCTGTTTACAACAATCCCTCAAGTGACCATTGGAAGCAGCTTTAATCCGAGAGCTAGAAAGTGATAGCTCTACTGCAGATCCAGCAACCCATTTCAGAATGTCTGGAGAGTCACGCCCATTCCGAGGTTACTTTCACATACAATAAGCCCCGCATGTATACATTACCGATATCATTTGGATAAGGGCACTGCAACACACTTCCAGATTTGGAAATGTGTAATTTCCAAACCAGGTACGTATTTGGTATTATTTAAAAACAAGGTTGACGTTATATAGTTCTAGTCAGATACATCTCACCAATTCAAGCATAATTTTTCAAAAGGACGTATGTCGCAAATGTAAACAAATCGAGTTTTTCATTCTATCCATGTCATTAATAGCACCCTTAATGTAGTGCAATGCAAATAACATTATCAAAATTATTCAGTTATATGCGCAATTTGCATATGCGACCTATCTGATCCTTTTAAATGTTATGCAAATAGTTCAGTTACACCACACAGGAAGACGACGTATCTGCGTTTGAAAATTATACCCGGTGTATCTGACATGACGGCAAGTGCTAAACGTTCTGAAATACTGACGTATCCAACCGGTGTAAGTTACAAGCAAGATGTCACACTGACGTATCTAACAAGGTGTATGTGTAGGTGTGGAGGCAAACCGGTGTATGTGTTATTTTTTTCAAAAATAGAGCGAAAGTGAATGAAAACCAGGATTTTCACTTTTTATAATATTATTCAACCATGATAGAATGAACAGATCAAATAAAACTTGAAGTAAAGTTAAATAGGATTTAATGAAAGCACCTGGAACATCAACCTCATTTTTCTCAATTCCTATCAAATGTTAGAAACGTCTATTTGAAAAGTTATGCTTGAATTGCTGCTTCTTTCGTTACACTCTCTTGTTCATTCGTAAACATAAAAATTCTCGACGTAATTAATTTCATGCACTCCCGACAAAATAAGCGCAAAAATTAACGTGGCCAAACCGCCCGTTATATATTTAACCTCTATTTATCTAATATATTTAAAAAAAAACTCTGTACACCACATGGTGAACGCATCTGAAATTATGTGGCAGCCTTTCCAGCACGCATGCGCATTGTCTTCGTTTGCTGCTTCTGATAGGCAAATGGCCGTTTTCTACACGCACTGGTCTTCTTTTTTTTGCACTCCACCTGCCAATAATCAATGCCCGCTACGAGGCCACTCTATATCGAACTTCTAAACTGCTAATAATCATCGATTCACTCGCGACAAAGCGGACAAACGCTCAAACCTAATAATGTATGTCCGGATGTCTCAATTCTACCACTAATAAGCAAAACTAAGCTGATGTAACTCCTTTTCCGGGTGCGGGGCGCAGCACAAAAAACCACAAAATGTGGAAATACTACCGACACTCACACATTTCGGGTAGAAATCGATTGTATTCACTAAAGGTTTCCCAAAGCACGCGGATATTTCATGATTTCACTGTTAGTTAAAGTTAAATTACGAATTATTGTTTGATTATTTTTTTGACTAGTATTAGTACACGACACTGAATAAGTCATCACATTGTAGACGAAACACGCTTATCTGTCAAGGTAAGCGATAAAGGTAGTTGGAATTAAACGTAATTTCTATTCATTCTTCTCATTTTCTAGTTATAGGTATTTCATTAAAAAATTCAGAAGGGTTTTTTTTATAATGTAATTTGTTTAGATTGTTGAATGCTTCTGAATGTCCTAGAATCTAACTCTAATTATTTCATGACTTTTATTCTGATGCAGTCTATTCATAACTGTGTCCAACTGGTTCCATGGTGTAATGGTTAGCACTTTGGACTCTGAATCCAACGATCCGAGTTCAAATCTCGGTGGAACCTTCAGAAGTTTTTTGTTGTTGTTGGTTATTTGTACATAGCGCTACTACGTAACTAAGTCCGACAGCAATGGGCTCTCCTCTCTGTTAGACTTAATCAAGCTTTGACCACTGATTATCCTAATCATGCCACTGTATGAAGGGCCAAAAAGGGGTTGGGTGGATCGATAGGCAACATCACTTATACGTTTCCACAGGGATATGAAGAATCTCCTTTCAACAACAAGATTGAACAATTGGTCAAAAGAGCAAGCCATCTAACATGAGGATGCCTCAATGGGCAGGGAGAAGAGCCCGCCCTCTATTCACAAACTGTTAGCAATGGGAAGTTGCCATTCCCACTCTCCCCAACCAGAGTGCTTCAATCGGGTGCCCTGACGGCCCCTCCCATTCACATTGATTTTTTTTATATAATAGTGTATATTTTTATGTAAATGAAAATTACTACAATGATTCGTATCTATTATATACAGTTAGTCACAAAATTGATCGTACACGCAGGTGATATTACATTTTATAGTGGTCTCAAAGTGTTGCTAACAATCTTTTTTGTTTTGGTTAAGTGTTTTTGTTATGAAAACTATTTTGCAACATAGTTAATCATAAATTTTAATGAAAAGTATTTGTTTGTTAGAAATAATCACCTAACAGCGAAAAATGTGCTTAATTTAATGTCACAAAATTGATCGTACACCAATTTTGGCACGATTTACTGTGAACCCATTATGCGTGTTAGCTGTCAGTGCTAAAGTAAACAATAACAACAGTTCGTTCTTACTTCGGTTTACGCGTTGTTACATTAAAATAGTTTGAGAAAACCGTGAAATGGAAGGAAAAAGAAAGCAAACTGACCTTTCAATAAGGAAATTGATTATCTCGTTGCGCTCTAAAGGCAAATCCTTACGTGCAATAGGAGAAATCGTCGGACGATCCCATTCCACCGTACAGCATATCATCGACAACTGGAAATACGAGGGAACCTTAAAGGATAAACCTGGACGGGGAAGAAAGCGGATCCTATCAGAGAGTGATGAACGACTCATAGTCCGCAAAGTACGTAACAACCCGAAAGTAAGTTTACCGAAATTGACGGCGGAAGTGTCGAAAGACATCAACCGATCAGTTTCAACTGAAACTGTTCGCCATGTTCTCCGGAAATCCAACCTACACGGTCGTGTTGCCCGTAGGAAGCCATTCATCTCAGCGGTGAACCAGAAGAAAAGACTTGAGTTCGCCAAAGCTTACGTAAATAAACCGCCGGAGTTTTGGAACCAAGTTATTTTCACTGATGAGACGAAGATTAATTGTTTTGGATCTGACGGTCGGCAAATTGTTTGGCGAGAGCCGAATACAGAGTTCAAATTTAAAAATTTAAAACCGACAGTGAAACATGGTGGTGACAGTGTTCTGTTGTGGGGTTGCATGGCTGCTTCGGGCACTGGAAATTTGGAGTTTATCGATCGGATTATGGACAAAATGTTGTGCATGGATATTCTCAAACGTAACCTAAATCAAAGTGCACAAAAATTAGGATTGTCGTCCGGATATTGGTTCCAACAGGACAATGATCCGAAACACACCGCCCATGTTGTTCGGGAATGGCTGTTATACAAAGTTCCTAAGCAGTTGAAGACGCCACCACAGTCACCAGATATGAATCCCATTGAAAATCTATGGGATGAGATCAAGCGACGATTGAAGGACACCAACACATCAAACAAAAATGAATTAAAAAAGAAAATAAAAGAAACATGGGAAAAATCCCAGCTTCTTGTACCAAGAAACTAGTGGATTCAATGCCCCATCGCTTGCAAGCCGTTATCGACGCTAAGGGAGGCCACACAAAGTACTAAATGTGGCATTCTAATCCATTTTGTGATGTTATTCGCTTTTAATCAGAGAAAATGTTATTTGTACGGTCAATTTTGTGAATTTGAAATGCGACTTTTTTTGTTGTTATTGATAAGCAAATGAGAAGAATCCTGAAATTTTGATGCAATGTTTACTAATATGATTGATGAAATACATAACCATGAAACTACATATGTTTTGATCCTTTGACCTTTATTTTATGAACAGAAAAATGGGAAAAAGTGTAACTTATTCGTGTGTACGATCAATTTTGTGAGTAACTGTATGTACCAGTATCACAACACTTTACGGTCTCTCCGATGCTTCTAAGTCAGAGATGACGAGAGGAATAAATAAACCCAAAAGGAGTGAGTTTCTCTCCCATGTAGGTAACAGAACGGAGTGTGTACAAACAACCGCTAGAACCATCACAAGCAATTGGCAGTACGTGAGCACGATCAGGCGCATATTCTTTTGCCTGTCAAGGTGGCGGATTAGTTCGTTCCTTGACCTACTCTGCAGTAGGATGTAAGGCAAAGGAATGCGTGCTTGGTTCGAGTACTGCTATATCCAAGCCATATCATAGCCATATCTTTCATTTCTAGCAAACATTACTGTCCACTCTTGGGGCCTCATGGTGATGAGCGAACATCTCCTTCTACATCAATTAAACTAATTCCAATTTGTTACAGGCATCGACAGCTTTTAATGAGAGTTTGTTCCACTTCCACATTTTAAGAATACACATTAATCTCTCAGTGCTTCTTTTGAATTCTATTTGCATTGTTGTAAGTTTCAATAGAGTCGAATGATCTCTCATTAATCTTATAAATAATTTAGTTACATAACGATAACTGAACACGCATGTTATTTACTAACACCTCTATTTTGTCATTTGCAGCTTCTATCGGGTATTTCTCCCCGTACTCCCGGCAAATCCGACGATCGTTTGCAGTACCTCGACCTTGATCATTCGAACAGCCCGCAGAAATCATCAAACCACCACAGCGGAATCGGGGGTCATTCCGGAGCTAACCACATTGGTAGTAACGGCCCGGGTGGTTCCGGTAGCTTAGCTCCTCCACCCATCGCCAGAACACCGTACACAACAGTTGATTTCGTGAAAACCGACGCTCTCAACCGAATCCGTGAGGATTCGGAAGCCAACCGAAAGCTGAAGGACTAAGATTAGAATGTAAGTACCGTCGCATTTAATTAATTACTCCCCCCTAATCAAGAAATCGACTCGAATCGCACAATTTCATACGTGAAAGTTTAGAAATACTGCATGTTTTCAAATGTTAGCTATCCAAAAGTGCAATTATCTCAATGCCTTACTACGTAAAACACGCCCAAAATAAGACGAAATGCACAAACCAGATTGTGCTGGAAAGTGTTTCAATTCACTTTCTAACTCTGTGATTTCGGAAGGAAAAACTTTATTTCCTTGAAAAACAAAACGAAAACGTATCGAACAAATCAAAATTATGCGATAATCGCACGCACAAAGCCAACCGACTTTTTTTCAAACCCTGCAAGAAGGGGTGAGAATTGTGCAACGAAATCAATTGACCCCGTAATATAACGCACTATTTAGAATAGGAAGATTATCAGAATTTATAGGAGCTGTCTGAACAAAAAAAATTTTTTTTTTTAACTTTATTATAGACACAAAATATTCAACCATGTACTTGTCTTAGTCCCAATTTTATATTTCTGTTCGCATGTGTAGGGCATAATTCTAGAAGCTATTCAGATTTTATAAAAGTCACACGTTGCATAAAAAAAAGTTAACTCTTGGTAGGGAATATATTTTCACTAGATGGTAAACTACGCTCGCTGATTCTTATTTCATATGTTAGCACATAAAATATTTCAATAGACGTCAGCTTTATAGTACAACCGAGTGCATATTCTTTATCCGAAATTCCTAGTGACAGGGAGTTTAGTTTATTTCCTAGTCGTGTAGAGTATTTGTGATTCGATGACAGGGTGGCCAGCGCATCGGGAAAAACGGGAAAAACGGGAAAAGCGGGAAAAAGACGGGAATTTGAAAGTACCGGGAAAAAAACGGGAAAAACCGGGAATTTCAAGGATGCTCCGGGAAAATTTTGATAGTCAATGTTTTGTTTCAGATTACCATCATTTGGATTGCCCCATAAGCTGAAATATTTTTCTTCAGACTCCCATTGAGAATTCGTAAAAGTATTTTTACTCGGGCTTCCCTGTATTTTTTATTTTGAATTTAGTCACGCACACTAACAAAGCATCGTAGAACGAGGTGAAACATTTGAACTGCTGAATCTGGGAAGCTGCGGTTTACATGTCGTCCATAGTTCTTTCAAAAGCGGGATGAAGGAAGCAGAATGGCGGATTGACGAATTCCTACAATCGCTGTTCTATTTGTTCCGCGACGTTCCGTTGCGCCGTGCGGATTACACTACAATTACAGCATCGTTCCCGCAGAAATTTTGCGCTGTTAAGGTGGGTTGAGAATCAGAGTGTGGCTGAAAGAGCTGAGGAAATGCTCCCAAAATTGAAAGTTTATGTGAAAGCTGTTAATAAGCAAATTGAAAAGAAATGGAAAGACAGTCACCCCGATTACCGGAGGAGCTTTGTGGGAGTTTCCGTGAACAAATACTTCAAGGTAGTCGCTGTAGCAGTCATTGACAAATTTTTCAATTTGCTGTCTTCAACCAAGGTCAATATTGGGTTTGCTGCAAAAGTTGCGCTGAATGAATTGAAGCTTGATCCAGCAGGCAAGGACGTTTAGTTGTTTCGAACTAGCTGTACATATTTTGTCGGGTTCTTGAAAAAGATGTTCGAACGGTCCCCCCTCACTTATCCGTTTACCAGATTTGTGACATGCCTCAATCCAGAGCTGGTTGCTCTCCGGATATTGCGAAAAAGAGACGGTAGTAGAAAAGGGGCATATGGCTGGGTCATCTGCAGATAAAGCAAAAGACGAATATGCTCAACTGATTTGTCTTCCATCGTTCAAACATAGTTTGTCGGTCTACCGGAGGACTGATCGACGTGTGGACCATTTTTGGATAACTACAATCTCTGACTCTGGAAAGGCTTTGGAGTTCCTGAAAAGCTTTTTGCAGAAAATTATGATCTTAGCTCACGGTAATGCTTCTTCTGAACGGGGATTCTCTATCAATAACGACTGCCTGGTTGTGAACCAACTAGAGGAAAGTTTACTGGCACAGCGTAATGTTTATGATGCCGTGAGCAACGCGGGAGGGGTTAGTAAAGTACCAATTGTCAAAAGCCTGGTGCAGTACGCCAGAAATGCCCATTCCCGGTACAAGGAGGCATTAGAAGCGCAGCGCAAAAAGAAAAGGCGAGAAGAAAAAACAAGTGGAAAGAAAACGATCTGGAAAACAAAAAAGCTAAAATTCTGAGAAACGCGTGAAAAGAGATCTCTTTGCTGGACGAAAAATTTAAACAAATGAAACAATGAGTCATTATTATTGATTTTGCAAACTTGGTTTTGAAAAAAAAAGAATAAATGAAATTAAAAAAAATATAGTGTGTGAGTTATTTTTAAGTTATGTAAAACCGGGAAAATCGATAAAAAAAACGGGAAAAGCGGAAAAAAACGGGAATTCAATATTTAATTTTAAGTGGCCACCCTGGATGAAAGCTGCTTTAAGAGTTCGATGGAATCTTTCGTCTAACCCGTCAGCTTGGGGGTGATAAGCTGTCGTTCATACACTGAGGAAATACATCATTCAATTCCCAAATTTCATACGCATTTAAATTTTACGGGGATGAATAATAATGAATTTCATACGACTGCCCAAATGAAAGCATCTTATTGAAGCAATGTATGATTATTGTTGTACATATTTATGGATTCCATAAACCCGCTGTATGTAATCATTAGAGATATAGTATGACGGTCATATCACAGTCGTACAAAACGCATGGCGTTTGAATATGATTATTTTTGGATCTGTTTTGAAATCCAATATGACTGACTATGCTTTCTGATATATGTAAAAGTTAATGAAAACTCGCATCAAATTAGAAAATTCTTCTATTTATTTCTACTTCATTTATTTCCGATGTTGTCTTTCGCTTTCTCGCAAGGTGATATTTCGTCACAATATCTGTGACGAACTTTTACCCCTCTAAATATAGCTCCAGATCGCCGCTCCTTAAAAGAGTTTGGTTCCAAATACAGCTTGATGGATATTGCTACTCAAATCTTCCGGCCAAAAATTTTTTTTTGGCCTTCCAAGTTGTTCGTCTGCAAACTAAAATTCAAGTTAATGCGTTATTTGAAGTTTATTTCAGGGGTAAGTGGTCAACAGTAAAACCTCTACGTAACTGCGGCTGGCGTATGCATTCGTACAGGGTCGCTATATTGGTTTAATATTCTGCTTTTGTTGAGATCGCTGTTTTCGCCTTCGAACTTTTCATTTCAGGTGGCGCCTAGGTCAGTGATGTAATGTTCACTGTGCTCGTCAGCCTGTCCTTCAGGTTCTTCCTCCTGAGCGATTCCACGAACAAGTGGGAAATTTTTCCAGTTTTTATTTTTTGTATTTTTTGATTTGCATGAAACCTTGCATACAAGTTTTTGGGGAAGAAAAACGCCGTTTTGCATACTTGGTTCGCCATTTTGAATCTAGCCTTACTTATGAGAAGGGCCTATGAAAAATGCACATGATATCTTCAAAAAATTGTATCTCGGAAACGGTTTGTCCGATTGCTTTGGTGTCTTCGGCGAAGTTTTAGACAATTGTTGGTGCTATATGGAGAAAATATGCTTGGTAAAAAAAGTTTGGTTTTTGTGTTTTGAACTAAAATATAGATTTTCCCTTAAAAGTTACATGTCAATATTTTTTTAATAATCCTTATGATATAGCTGACTGAAAATTCTATCTAGTGCACAGTGAGTTGTTGTGGAGAAAAATAGGTTACAATGAATTTTTTTTTTAAATTACAATTTTCAAAAAAGCTATCAAGAAAAGTCAAAAAAGTTTGTCACCCTAATTAAATGAAAGTACATCAAATTTGCAAGCAAAAAGTACTTCGGTAACATTTTTCTGAGATGCACCGTTTAGAAGATATTACTGATTTAATATTGATTTTTTTTGATAACTTAATATGTTTTGGCCCTTTTCGGATGTACTCCGTGTTTTTCCAGTTTCAAAAGTATTTTTTTCGGAAAGATTGGAAAACTTTGAGTTTAAATGCCACTGACAGCTTAAAGATTCGAGTGAAATTCTCTGTCTTAAAAGTATTTTGAAAAACAAGTTACAAAATCCCACTATTAGGAACAATGATTTCTTCAAGTGATTTTTGGTGCGTTGTGCTGAAAGCGTGCTAACAAGTATTAGATACAGGTAATTAGATACCAGTTAGCTGTACTACGTACAGTTGGTGATTGTAAACATGGTCTTTGTTGGAACTAGTCCACCATGGCCACGCTGGCCATAACGAGAGCTAGCCTCGATGACTGTTTCTTAATAATAAATAAAAAGAACGCAGTCTTAGTCACCTTCCATCAAACTAGACGGCTGCTGACTGATACCTCAATCAACAACCGCCGCACTCTTTTATTCAATCCAGAGTCATATACAATTTATAATCTTCTTCAATAACAATATACCTACGCCAGCAAATCTACCTCGCTCCAACTCTCCAAACTCGTACCTGAAGGTTCGACGATACCTGAGCGTTGAACTCCACCTATCTTCCAACAGTCTTTACCCAGCATTCTATGATTTCTACCCGTGAGCTGTATAATAATGTTTGACTCGGTTCTGAATTCATCCAGTATCTACCAAACAGTAAATGCAGAAAGGTTGCTAGTAGCATAGTGATTATAGTAATTTCAGCTCATAATCCTGTGTTTTTGAACGAGATCCAGTGTTGTTTGATAACATAATAATTGTAAAGGAATGTGTAACACGTTGTGGTGCAAAGGTAAGTTTTAAATACACATTTTAATTATATGTTTTATATGTTATATGTGATATTTTCGTACAAACCATCACGATACCATCAGCGTCAACGCTAAGCACAATTCAATCAAATGAAGACTTCACGATGCCTGTAGACGTCGAAATATTCAACCGAGGAATAGCAGCTATTCGTGTTTGTTTTAGATTTAGGTAAGGTTAAAAATGTTCACTATCCTGAAAAAAAGTGCCCTGAAATCGTCGAAGGTATACGAAGAAATCTTTTTAAATTAGACGCTAAAACAGAAAAAGCAAACAAGTTTGATGAAGTCATAGAAAATATGAAAATTAAATTTTTAAATTCAGCCACAAGGCAAGAAAAACTATCAATTTTATCATTGTTACCAAAATCATGGTCAGTCAGATTTTGTAAAAACCGAACAATCCAATTTTTTGAAAACTACAAAACAAAACTTGCAAGATGGTGAATTTTTAGCTATTTGTGACTTTTCTGAAAATTACAGCTTCATTTTGCAGGATGAAGTTCAATCACACCATTGGAATGTGCAACAGGCCACAATCCATCCTTTCGTAATATATTATACTGAAAATATGCAAATTAAACATTTTAGCTTCATTATAGTTTCTGAAGAACTAAGACATGATTCAGTCGCTGTTAATTTGTTTATTGATAAAATGATAAACTTTTTACAATTTTTTTTTTTTTTTTGTTATTCTACTACAGAAGAATACGAAAATATGTCTTTGCAGCTAAATAATCAATATAATAATGCAAAAACAATTCAAGGAACTCAAAAATCCCCCTCATTTCTTCCTCTATCAGAAAATACAATAAAGGCAAAGCTTTATTCAAACTGTCCTGACAATGATGCCAAAATATTCGATATTGTTAAGAAAGTTGTGTAAACAATAATTTTATAAAAATACAGGAATAAAAATAAACTGATGATATCCAACATATAATGTTATTTTTTATTGCGCACAATCACCATCCCTGAAAAATAAGCTTAATTCGCTCTTTTGAATCTTGCTAATTGAGGAGCTTGCATTTGCAGTTCTCAAAAAGGTGTATCTCGAAATCGAGTTGTCTCATCGGTTTGATGTCTGTGGCGATGTTCGGCAATAGAGAGAAAATATGCACAGTAATAACACATCCAGTTTAAATGGATTAAACTGTTAAGCAATATGCAAGAGTTGAATGCACATTTTCAAAACAATACACCAAAAATAACTGGAAGAAATCATTGTTCCTGATAGTGGGATTTTGTAACTTGTTTTACAAAATACTTTTAAGGCAGAGAATTTCACTCTAATCTTTTAGCTGTCAGTGTTATTTTAACTCAAAAATTTCCAATCTTTCCGAAAAAAATACTTTTGAAACTGGAAAAACACGGAGTACATCCGAAAAGGGCCAAAACTTATTAAGTTATCAAAAAAAAAAAACAATATTAAATCAGTAATATCTTCTAAACGGTGCATCTAAGAAAAATGTTACCGAAGTACTTTTTGCTTGCAAATTTGATGTACTTTTATTTAATTAGGGTGACAAACTTTTTTGACTTTTCTTAATAGCTTTTTTGAAAATTGTAATTTAAAAAAAAAAAAATTTTCATTGTGACCTATTTTTCTCCAGAACAACCCACTGTGCACAAGATAGCATTTTCAGTCAGCTATAACATAAGGATAATTAAAAAATTATTGACATGTAACTTTTAAGGGAAAATCTATATTTTAGTTCAAAACACAAAAACCAAACTGTTTTTTTACCGTGCATATTTTTTCCATATAGCACCAACAATTGTCTAAAACTTCGCCGAAGACACCAAACCAATCGGACAAACCGTTTCCGAGATACAATTTTTTGAAGATATCATGTGCATTTTTCATAGGCCCTTCTCATAAGTAAGGCTAGATTCAAAATGGCGAACCAAGTATGCAAAACGGCGTTTTCTTCCCCAAAAACTTGTATGCTAGGTTTCATGCAAATCAAAAAATATGAAAATTACTCGTTGCTGAAATGATATGGAACCGCTCTCCTTGTTTGAAATGTCCTACGGCTTGCCAATCTGACAGAAAACTCTTAGCAGGATCATTAGCCGTTACACAAGTTTTCCAAGGTTCGGAGCGAGTTTCAGAACGGGATTCGGATTCAGTAGCCAAACTTTCACCCACTGATTCTTTACTAACGAGTAGAACGTCGCAAATGTTCTATTGGAATTTACAACTTATTTTTTTCACACAAAGTCAACTTATTGGGTTCATTATGCAATTCGTATAAAATTCATACGTGCTTCGTATGGAATTCAAATCTAGTTCGTATGTATTCCATAAGCTGGCTATGGAAATCATACGAGTCGTATGAATTTTTTTAGACTGTTGAATATAGTGTGGCTATGTTAGAATTGGAACATAGACTGTTACGCATTTTACGGATACACATTAACGAAATAGTATTGTGTTTTAACTCAAATTTTCACATGTAAATTTAAAAGGGAAACTACAAAAATAATAATAATAATAATAAGCATCTCATTTTCGAAAAAAATTGCGAACTTTTCCTGGATAACGCTTCATCAATCGGCGCCCATTATTCTCATCCATCGTTTTGGCAATCATATTTCACTTGGTTCTCAATTCATTGATGCTTTTGACGACACTACCATTCACCTTCAGCTTCCTCTTCATAATAGCCCAAAATCTTTCTTTCGGTCTTAGCTGAGGACAGTTTGGTGCGTAAAGTTCTTTCGGTATAATCTGAATCCCATACTGTAATCACAATTTGTAAGATCTGGCCAAAACATGACAGGTTCATTGTGGAATCTGATGAATGGCAACATACGCTTTTGGAGACATTCCGTTCTGTACAGCTCTGAATTAAATGTCTTATCAGTCATGAAACCCTTGGTCTTCCTACCGCAGCAACAAATGTCTTGCCAAATCATGTATTTACGTGCAAATTTATCTGCAAACACAAACTTGAAATCGGCCTTTCATCATCCATGAGAGCCATTGAATTTTGTCATCATTTTGGCCACATTGTTCTGCCTTTGATCCCTATTTGGTTGTCTACAGGCACGGTATGACTTGAAGCCTTTCCGGAGACGAATCCGTTGCAATGTACCGCGTGCGGTGCGAAACTTTTTGGTAAAATCGCGGTCTGAGATGTTGGGGTTTGCCTTAATGTTCTTGATGACTTTGTTCCGCAGTTGACGGTTGACGGTTGACTTGCGGTAGTCAATTGTGGACACCGGTCCGACTGCACACGGGCAATCTATTGCTTTGCATCAAATCCCATCGCTTTTGGAGCACCAGCAAGAAAATTGGCCTACCAATTCCCCAGCCTGTTCGTGTTAGTCATTGGCAGAATTTGATTGCATATTCGAAAGGGATCCCGTTTCTTGATTCTGATACGGATAGCAGCAGTGCCTTCCTATTAGCAATATAAAGATAGTTTGACAGTTAAATCTCGTTGAAACGACATGGCAAACTGTTGCAACTCTGGGGCAAAGCTGCAGTCAATCCTGCAAAAGTTGTTTCTAACGATACGGTGACGCCAAAGCGCAATTAAACTCCCATCGATGCTCCACAGCAGCCAAGTACATAGAGTTGCCCCAAGCGTCCTGCGCCTGTAGAAGAGAAGATTAAAGTTGAACTGAACGATGTTTCAGAACAAGCTCTACGACTCAAAGAGCGTGATCCAGCGGGTTTAATGACAAACTAAGAATACCAAGAGCTTCGTAAATTATCAAATAAAAAATTGAAACTGGAGAATGATTTGAAGACAAATATTTCTGAACCGAAAAGGCAGCAAAAAAGCAGGGATCAGGTTAAGTCTTCGAAGCAGAAATTGATTAAAGCAATCCCAGAAGCAATTAAAATAATCACGTAGCAAAATTAAACAATAAAATTTTGCACAATTACAGCAAACTTTCTCAGTACCAGGACAACTATTGGTCGGCGACCTCTGGAGGAACAACAATCAGTTCGAAAGCGCCAGGAGCATCAAAACACTGGATGAGCTAACATTGGCACTACATGAACATGGATTTCGTCTAAGTAGATCTGCAACGTTACCTTGGATTACTACCTCGTCGGTTTAATACAACAGAGGAAAAAGATCACGTCAAAATGGTACCAGTAAAATTGCTTCTGGCGAGTAATGCAAAGCATATTGACCATCAAGATGGTCGATTTTGTACCGACATCATCAGATCTCTCGAAAAGATGCCGTCATTAGTTGGACCAGATGAAGTTGCTTTTTTCTCAGCCAGGATGATAAAGCCAGAGTCGTGATCGGATTGGTAGCAGCCAACAAACAAGCTCCTATGCTTATGCACTTCGAATACAAGGTTACTCTTCCGGATCATGATTGGGTTGTGGCTTCAAATAGTGAAATGCGACAACAGGTATGTCTTTATGCAATGTTAACACATTGTGTTCCTAAAATTAGTTCAATTTGTTTCCAGAACGTGCTGTACACCGTGCACTTTGTCTACGGTGTTGCAGAGAAGATTTTTGCCACCACCAATTTCGTTAGTACAATCATCTGAGGGGCTGAAAGGTGCTACCAGAGATCAAATTCAATGCTTTCCATCGGTATTTGTACTGAACTCAATCGATCCATTCAAAATTTTGCCTAAAGCGATGTCTGGTTTCAAGCTTCTTCCAGATGATCTGTAACGTATTTTCTCATAGTGACATAGGAAGGAGGGGGGTGAAGGGCTAAATTTTGCTAAAAAAATCGCGTGACCTATTTAATGGATGCCCTCTAAGCTCAAATCGTTCAATCAGGTCTGTTTTGATTGCGTTATATTTTCGGTCGGCTGGTGGTGCCCTAAACGAGATCGGCAACATGGCAGATTACCGATTGGTCAATCTTGGCGACGATGTGGTGGAATTGCGTCACGTCTGGCGTAATGCCGGCCAAAGCGAATTGCGCCTCGGCCCCAGCTATTTCACGTCCTCCTGAAAGCAGGTGAGTAGCGACGTGAAGTGCACCTCCCACACGAAGTTCTTGTGACTGACAATCAGTGAGAAGGGGATGTCAAAGCCACTCTTCCTTTTTTCGGGAATTGCGGTCAACGTGGAGGTTGTACAGTACGAAGTGCTTACCGAAAGTTGCGGCCTTCATTAAGAAACATCATCCGAAGAACGATGTCGTGTTCTGGCCAGATCTGTCCTAGGGACATTACGCGAAAGGGTGCGTTTGAAGATCACAATCGTCCCCAAGAACGCCAACCTCAACAACGTACCCCAATTGAACATTTCTGGTCGAACCTGAAGCGGATTCTATTCGAAAACCGTAAAGGAACCCGAATAAAAATTTCTCATAGATTTACAATGGAATATATTGTAACCATACAATAGAATCTATAGTATGTACAATTAATAGTATTGTTCACATCGATAAGATGACAATAGAAGTGATTGTTACCACAATAGAATCTAATGTAAATTGAGACACCGACAATAGAAAAGGGGGGTTGTTATGTATCTTAACTATAGAAAAAATCATTTTTTTCCTAACAAATTTAAATCAGGCCTACTGGATGCATGTTGGCCGAGAAATCTAGTTGCATAAATGACACCACCCACCTTGTTGTAGGAGACTCAAGTATACAACACAGGTATGAAAACGGTATTTTATCATAATTGGGGGACAAGGGGCATAATGAGCATACGGTGTGATTTGAACACACTTCTCTTTTCCTACCTATTTACCCAGGTCAGTGGTGAACAAACTAATATCTATTTATATATTAGGAATCGATTGATTTTTTTTATTCCTTTATTATCGAGATTTTCAGCCCTGGCCCTGGGCTGGTTCATCGCCTGTTGTAGTTACTCAAATACCTTTTAGGTATTTTCGTAACTTGGCCGGAGGTAAGATTCGAACTTGTGACTTTGGTGTGAGAGTTATTGATGTTAATCACTAAGCAGGCTTCGCCCCCGAATCGATTGATTGTTAACAAACATCATCAGAAAATTCAGTGCATATCTATACACGTAAAAAGTAGTGCTCAAATCACCCTGCATTTTCATTTTGCCCCTTGTCCCCCTGAAAAATCTTCAATGCGAGTAATTAAGGGTGATTGGAACTAGGAACACAAATGAACGGAATAAATCACAAGGCAGTTTTTGGTAGAATACGAATAAAAAAAGGCATACATGTTTCGGCGCTCGAGCTACAAGAATCAGTGTGTTTACCTACCTAAAAACATACGATAACTTTAACTAGTGATACACCCGTTATCCTCTCACTCTGGAACTATGATATGTTGATATAACTTGAATGTATTACCACAGAACACGGAGGGAAACAACAAAATGTGTTATCGATGATGGGAAAGAGACAAGTTGCTGTTGGAAAATGTTGTGATTCGCACATATGTTGCAATGACATTGTTTTCATGTAACAGCGACAAGAAAAAAACGTTTTTTCATTATACCAACACACTACCAAGCAACATTGCTTTATTAGTAACAAGAACAAAACGAAAATCAGTTGTTGCTGTCAAACAAATAAGTGATCTGAGTATTTATAAAAAAAATGTGTATAGACTTCAACCTGTAGAAAAATACCTGTATAAAATCACACACAAAACAAAAATTAACGCTATATTCAGCAAACTTGTTGTGAATTCGATCAGGTAAAAATTTAAAACAAATCCCCACAACAAATTATGGCCTGATTTTCAACCCAGGTCATCCTGAAGATGAAGAAGTTCGGAACTTAAGATCTACAGATGTAACTATAACTTTTGCGATTATGTAAAGTTACGATATCTATTCAACCATGTGAATGAATAGTTTTCTGTCAGATATTATGAGATAATCTGGGATGATCTAGGGCCGTCAAAGCTGAGCAAGAGTTCAGAATTTAGGATCTATAGTTGTAACTGTAGTTTTGTCGGCTATACAAAGTTACGGCATGTATTCAACCATGTTCACTGAATCTTTTGGAAGGTCAACTGACATTTTTAGATAATCTGAGATGTTTTACGTCATCCAAAGTGTTTCATAACTTAAAATCTACAAGTCTACGGTTTTTTAGCTATACAAATTAGCGATATGTATTCAATAAAGTTCATCGAATCTTTTGAAAGGTCAACCGACACAATGAGATAATCATTTTGTTCTAGGTAAATCAAACTGTCCTGGATTTCAGAACTTAGGATACACAATAGTAACAGTAGAAGGAGATGTTCGCTCATTACCATGAGGCACCAAGAGTGGACAGTAATGTTTGCTAGAATGAAAGATATGAAGAGAAAGTGTTGAAAGTTCCGTCAGGTACGGTAGGTTGGAAATAGTATAGAAGTATTGAAAATTTAGCGAAAGGGGTAAAGTAGTACTCGACGGACGTTACCAAGGACGTTACCATTGCCCAACATCCTACTGAGGCCACCTCAACAGGCAATAGTAACGTGATGGATCGCGCTCATGTACCACTGATAGTTTTGTGATTGTTTCTAGCGGTAGTTTGTAGGCACTCTGTTTTGATGGGAACCCTCTCCTTTTTGGGTTTGTTTTTATTCGCAACGTCTGGTGATCACTCAAGTTTTACTAGTATTACTCCACGCACGGAGAATACAAACATAACAAATAGAGTAAGTAACAGTAGCTTTTTCAGCTATACTAAATTAGGATACATATTCCAACGTTTCATTGAGTCCTCTGGAAGGTCAATAAACATTATGTGATAATCTGGGATGCTCTTGGTAATCCAATCAGCCCTGGAGCTCAGGACTTGGGATCTACAATTGTAACTATAGTTTTACGGCAACACAAATTCACGATATTTGTTGAATGAGTATCGTTGAGTATATATCGAACTTTAAAAAAAATACAGATACAACTATAGTGTGATATACCATTCGATTCAGCTGAACGAGGTCATGGAATGCCTGTGTATGTATGTGTGGGTGTGTTTTTATGCCTGTGTTTGTGTATGTAGGTAACGAAATAAAATAAGCCGTGTGTCTCAGCAACAACTCAACCGAAAATAACGCTACACCATCAGATGAAAGGTATCACAGTCACATTGAACGTTATTCAATGGTTTTGAAATCGGATAATTCGATACGGAGATATTGACGGAACAAGTTCCGAAAATGCACGGATCTTAGGAACTAAGTCATGTTTCTCAGCAACCACTCAACCGAATTGAGCGCCAAATCATGATCTCATTGAATGCTATTGAATTGTTTTGGATTTGTATTTTTGGTTCTGGAGGTATGGCCGCAACAATTTCCAAAAATACTCGTATTGAAGGATTTCGGGAAATTGCCCTGTGATTCTCAGCACATCCGATCCGATTCACATGCAACGAACACCAAATGAAAGGTATTGTAGCCTCAAAAAAGTTCATTAAATGTTTCCGGAATTAGATAACTTTTTTCGACGATATGGCCGAAAGAAGTTCCGAAGAACGCGGATTTTAAGAAGTAAGTCGTATATCTAGGTAACAACTCGACAGAATTAGACACAACATTTGGCAAATGGAAGGTATTATGCTTCCATAGAGTCTGTTTCTGGAATGAGCAAACCAGTTCTGGAGATATGGCAGGACAATATTCCGGAAAATTTAGATTTTAAAAACTATGTCGACCTTATTGGTAACAACTGAATTGGATGCCGTTATAGCGAGATATAGTTGGCCAAATTTCGGGAAACATGGATTTAAGGAGTTAAGAATTGGCCGCAATAGCCGTCAAATGAAACGTGCTATAGTCCTATAGCTTGCTTTTAACATTAAGTAGTTATGGTACCGGTCACCCAAATTGGATTCAACTATCACCAAATGAAGAAAACAAAATTTAGGTCTATACATATCCTACATATCCCGGGTATCCAGGGAAGTCACTAGAAATAAACACACTTCACATAACATGAGAATGTGTAAAAAAAAGATGTGGGATGTGGTTCTGGTCACTTGTAGCATCAAGCATCACTATTTGTATTTCGATTTCGTTTGTAATTTGGGATGTCGCATGATATGTTTTGGTCCAAATAAGAAAAAAATTAAAGTCTTCACCGGACGTACCCAGACCATATAAGGAAAAGGCGAAGTAGATATTAAGTATATTTGTTGTTGACTCAGGATAGGTTAGGCAAAAATTGTTAGCTGTAGGCATCAGTGTTTGTTTTGGAAAATGTCTTTATCATCATGCATTCGCGAATTTGGATTTACTGGTAAAATGCAACAATACTATAGTTTTGAAGTCTATCAATAAATTCGAGCAGATCATAAATAACTTCTTTTTTTTCGCTTCAAAGGCATAAGCATGATACTCTATAGTCATGTAAGTATCCCCAATTACAATTTCAATTTGTTTTGTGATATTATTCAAATGAAACAATCTCTTAGTCGTAATTTATTCTAGATGTTTGACTTAAATTTCGTAGTTACTAGTTGTTTCCTTTATTCAAAGCTTATAGATAAGTGAACCCATTTCAAATCAATTTGTGTTCTTCCCACGATTTTATTTTAATACTAAATTTGCACGTTCTTTTTGTTGTCCAAAGCCTTACAATATCGATTTAATTTTTTAGTTTTTATTGCACATTCATTTAGTTTGTTCTTTTGTTGAAATTCATCAGGATCATCGAGAATTAGAAGTAATGGATACTAGAGGGAATGTAGTTGTAGTAGCAGTTTGGAGCAACGATCCCCCTAATGGATGATGTAATCTTTCAGGAAGTCTTCCTGAATATTTCTGTAACGAATTACAGTTAGCTATAGAGTTGAAAGGGTATCGTTTTTAAAAAAATAAACAAAACATAACGTAATCGCTGGTAACAAAACAAGATCTAAATGGGAGTAGTAACTAACAGTTTTTCTTTGCAGTATTTTTTTACTAATTTATTTATTAATAACTAAACATTGCTACTAGATATACAACAAGCTGCGACATCTACACAACAATAAATATTGTTCTCTGGTTTTCTGTTCAAATGCGAGATAAGCTACTCCGATTCATGCAGCCTCCGTTTTTAGTTAAGTGAAATACGACTCTAAATTCTTCGGTTTCATATGAGATCAATGTGGTATTTTACAATTCTGGTCAACAGGTTTCAAGAAGTGATAGCTCTGCCTTGGAATGGTTTCAGTTTACCACAACTTGTTATGGTAGAATTTGAGATCGAAGTGTCCATGGTCGGTTAGATGACTGCTGTCGGAACCCTTCGAGTGGACGGATTCATTATCATTGTCCCCGGAAAGACTGTTCCGCGTGCTTGACTTTCCGATCGGTCGATTGATCTTTACCGAGCCAAAACCTTCATTCTGTTCCTGGTCGAATTCCATCTTTCCGGATGGAGTGACAGCTGCTCCCACTCCCGAAGACATGTTCTTCAATCCGGTATGTTGCTTTGTGTAGCGCATGGGTTTCTTCATACCCGGATGTTCCGGCGTCTGCTGCTGGCTGATCGATTGGGGAGAAGCAGAATTTTCACGATTAGTCATCATCATCTGCTGATCGTGGTGCGGAATCTGTTGCTGTGGCACTAGCTCGAGATGATGTGGATGGAAGCTGTAGGGATCTGGGTCGGCGGAATCCGGAATGTCTGCATAATCGTCGGCAAATTTCACCTCCTGACCCGATTTGTGGTGCTGTTGATGATGATTATTGGCGTGATAGTCAATAAAGTCGGCCGGTTCCGACATGGACAAATTTTTCAAATTAGCTGACAGGACCTCCTCAGCAACACCACCATCGTTGCTGGGTTGTGCTTCCGGGTCTGAATCATGCTGCTGCTGCTGTTGCTGGTCATACTCGTTAGAATCGGGGTGATTGTAAGGATGATCATGGTCATGATGATGGTTTTCGTACTCATTATTGTTAGCGGTTAAGGTGGAAGTAGCTGGAGGCGCATGATGGTTGTTAGTGGAAGAGGAAGTGCTGCAAACACAAAGTGACAAACCGATTTTGGTTGCGTTCAAACTTGGTTAGTAACTACCGATAGCATTTGTAACTATTCTACTTGCATTTGGGTGGTGATATTGTAAGAAAATATGCAAAAAAAAAACTGCCAATTTATTGTATAACAATTTTGTAAAACAAAATTCGTGCAATTTATTAAGTATCGTCAAAACGAAATAGTAAAAAACAAATTGAAAAATCAATTAATGTAGGCAAAAATATTAATATTGCAAGAGAAGTCCGTCTTCCGGTTTTATCTTTTACTTTTAAAATTATAATTGCACAAGTAATTCGTAGCGCTGGACGAAAAGTATCTTACATAATAGTCAAAACATTTGCTACACAAAAAGAAACGAAAAAAAATGAAGAATACTCCATAAGGATTCATCTCACTGGTTGTTTCTTGGTTGTCCTCGCGTGGAAAGCCAAACTAAACTCAGATCACAATAATTTCAAGCTGCCTGGTCGAGAATCGAAACTAAATCGAAAATCATAAATACGTATGCTAATAGCTATATCCGTTGTAAGTTTGTGTTTGTGAAGCTATAAAAACTAAAAAAGTTTTTGCTGGTGAAGTGATGGAGTTCTATATAAAATTTCTGAAATTAAAAGGAAACCAATAAATAACCAAAATAAAGCTAAAATACATCTAACTAAAAAAAAATCATCACGCTTCACTTACCTATCGGGCTCGGTGGATACTGTCGTAGGACTGTTGTGAATTATCTGAAAAAGAAACGAACACGAAAAATGGTTATTAAAGTAGAACGATTATATCCTTGAAGGGCAATTTCACAGTGGATGAGCAATTTCGTTATGTGCCGCTCTCGTAAGATAGTTATCGCAATGTTAAGCACTAAAATTTTGACACCACAATAATAATCGTGTAGCATTCCTACACGTTAGGATGGGAATTGCATGCATGCATAAATATGAATTGAATTGCACTAGGAAAATTGCCGACATTTATATGCTCAATTTAGGGAAACATTACTTCTAAGCTCCCGTGATGCATTAGTTCACCTCAAAACTACCACAGAAGCGGTAAATTACTTTGCTCTAGTTTGAATGCAAGCGAAATGGATTCTTAAGATGGTCCGATATTTTTTTTTTTTTTTACGAATTCATTTATTTGTACAGGCTCAATCGAATCAACTTTACAGAGCCAAGTTTTCATGTTTATATACATCAGTTATCTTAGAACTAAGGTTAAGGGGATAGAACCGATTACTCGCGGTCGTCTCGAGGTTAATAGGAATAACAATTTTAAGGATGGGAAAATTGGGGTGGAAATTTTGAACAAAGCAAAGGAACAATGGTTTTCTTATATCTAGAACTTCAAATTACAATTTTTTAATTGAACGTTTTTAATTTAAAAAAAAAAAAATAATAACTTACTCACACACACACACAATCACACTCACACACACACAACCACACTCACACACTGGCGCACACATTCCTCACAAATTTAACCTAAACAAGTAAGTTAATCAATCTACAATCTAAGGCTAATGTTAGTCAAAAACACATAAATGAGTTTCATAAACTCCAGATCGCGCGCAGCCAAAATGTCTCGAATCGGTACATTGGGTTGTCTACCTCGAGCCCGAAGGGAATCATACAGCTCAGATCTGACTCCACGATGCTCAGCACAAAACCAAATAACGTGATCTGCGTCCTGGTAACCTTGTCCGCATTCACAGAGATTGCTGTCTCCCAGCCCAACACGGAACAAATGAGCGTTTAAAGAATAATGATTGGACATGAGGCGAGACATCACACGAATGAAGTCTCGACCCACATCCAATCCCCTGAACCAACATTTCTTAGACACCTTTGGAGTGATAGAATGTAGCCATCGCCCCAAGTCTCCTCTACTCCATTTATACTGCCAGCTATCGAGTGATATCTGACGAAAAATATAGAAGAATTCGTTGAAGGCGATTTGTCGATCATAAATATCGCCTTCCATAGCACCCACCCTTGCAAGCGAGTCCGCTTTCTCATTGTCAGGAATCGAACAATGAGAAGGGACCCACACAAAGGTGATAATAAAAGAACGTGAAGATAAAGCACTTAGAAGACCTCGTATTTTCATAAGAAAATAGGAGGTGTGTTCTACCGGCCTCAAGGAGCGAATAGCCTCTATAGAACTAAGACTATCCGTGAAAATGAAGTATTGATCCGGTGTAAAAGAGGCAACAGTTTCTAAAGAAAAATAAATTGCTGCCAATTCCGCGACAAAAACAGAACAAGGTGCTTGAAGTTTACGAGCGACGCTATAATTTTCATTGTATACACCAAAGCCAGCGGAGTCTTCTATCAAAGACCCGTCAGTGAAAAACGTTTTAGTGGAATCAACTAGGCCAAACTTTGCAGCAAATATCACCGGAGCAATCATAGGACGATGATGCTCTGGGATTCCACGAAGCTCCTGTTTCATGGATAAATCAAAATGAACCGAATTTCCGAAGTCGGAGAAGCAAACACAATTGGGAATATTAAGCGAAGGGCTGACATCCTGTGTTATGTACAAATGATACAAGCTCATGAAGCGGGTTTGAGGATTCAACTCTAGGAGCTTCTCAAAATTTTCGATCACCTGGGGGTTCATAACTTCACACCTGGTGAGGAGCCGGAGAGATAACTCTGTAAACCGATCTGAGAGTGGCAACATGCCAGCCAGCACTTCAAGACTCATGGTGTGAGTCGAGTGCATGCAACCTAACGCGATACGAAGACACCGATACTGAATGCGTTCCAGTTTAATGATGTGCGACCGAGCCGCTGACTGAAAACAAAAACTACCGTATTCCATAACCGACAAAATCGTTGTCCGGTACAACGTTAGAAGATCTTGCGGATGTGCTCCCCACCAGGTTCCGGTAATTGTGCAGAAAAAATTGACCCTTTGCTGGCATTTTCGCTTCAGGTACTCAATGTGAGATCTCCAGGTGCACTTTGAATCGAACCAGACCCCAAGATATTTAAATGACATGGAATGAGTTATTGGTGTACCCAAAATTTGAAGTTTCGGTTGTGCAGGGTTATGCTTCTTAGAAAAAACTACCAACTCAGTTTTCTCCGTAGAGAATTCGATACCTAGCTCTAGAGCCCAAGTAGACAAATTGTCTAAGGTATCCTGCAAGAGGTCCTTGTAGATCGACCCCATTGGGTCCCGTGACAGACACTACGCCGTCATCTGCAAGTTGTCTCAACGTACAGTTGTCACCTAGACAACCGTCAATGTCTTTGACATAAAAATTATACAAAGAGGGCTTAAACATGATCCCTGGGGAGACCCATGTAGCTAAATCGAAAAGCTGTAGAGTTTCCATGAGAAAAGCTCATATGTTTCTCTGACAGCAAATTGTACAAGAAATTGTTCATTAATGGTGAAAAACCACAAGCATGGAGTTTATCTGAGAGAACTTCAACAGATACTGAATCAAAAGCCCCTTTGATATCCAAGAATACAGAAGCCATTTGCTCTTTTTTAGCAAAAGCTAACTGAATATCTGTGGAAAGCAACGCGAGGCAGTCGTTCGTTCCCTTACCCCTACGGAAACCATATTGAGTATCAGAAAGCAGGTTGTTCGTCTCAACCCATTTGTCCAGACGGAAAAGGATCATTTTCTCCAACAACTTTCGAATACAAGATAACATCGCGATGGGTCGATAGGAGTTGTGGTCGGACGCGGGCTTACCAGGTTTTGAATGGCAATAACTCTCACCCGTCTCCAATCATCCGGTACAATGTTGAGTTCCAGACACTGATTAAACAAGTTCAACATGCGCCTCTTCGCGACGTCTGGGAGGTTCTTGAGCAAGTTGAACTTGATCCTGTCAGCTCCTGGAGCCGTATTGCCACACGAAAGGAGTGCGAGAGAGAGTTCTACCATTGAAAAGGGTTGGCTAATCTCATCTATCGAATTCGTTGTTTCGCGAGGAAACATTTGTGCTGGCACAGAATCTGGACAAACTTTTCGCGCGAACTTGAGGATCCATTGGTCCGAGTACTCCTCGTTCTCATTGTTCGTAATTCTGTTACGCAATCTTCGCGCCGTATTCCGAAGGGTACTCATCGACGTTTCGCGCGATAACCCGTCCACGAATTGTCGCCAGTAACCGCGTTTCTTGGCGCTTGATGAGGCTCTTAAATTCTCGTTCGAGAGCCGTGTACCTTTCAAAGTGCTCAGGTGTTCCACGTCTACGAAAAACTTTGAACGCGTCAGACTTTTGCGGTAAACCTCGGTGCATTGCTGATCCCACCATGGGGAAGGAGGTTTCCTGCGAAATGACGTCCCTGGAACTGGTCGAGTTTGAGCTTGAAGCGCGCTTTCCAAAATCAGGTTGGAGAGGAAGTTATATTCCTCCAGCGGTGGAAGCCCTTCTACCGTTGATAAGGCTTCATCTACTGCTGTCTTGAACCTTGTCCAATCGATATTACGAGTTAGATCATACGTGACGTTGATGGATGCCGGTGGAGTGAGCCCGGTGGCAACCGAAATTTTTATAGGCAAATGATCACTACCGTGGGGATCCTGGATCACATTCCACGTGCAGTCCAACGATAATGAATTCGAGCAAAGTGTGAGGTCTAACCTACTACCAAGTGAGGATGGACCAGCCAAGCGTGTAACTTCTCCATTGTTGAGAACTGTCATATTGAAGTTGTCACAGAGGTCATATATCAAAGAAGACCGGTTGTCATCGTACAGTTCTCCCCAGCCTGTACCGTGAGAGTTAAAATCTCCATGACCAACCGCGGAGCAGGCAGAACCGAACAAATATCTGAAAGTTGTTTTCGGTTAATTGGTGCTCTAGGAGGAATGTACACAGAAGCAATGCAAAGGCTTTTATTTTTAATAACAGCCTGACATGCGACAACTTCAATACCTGGAATTGGAGGAAAATTCACTCTATAGAAGGAGTAGCACTTTTTGATCCCCAAAAGTACTCCTCCTCCACGTGAATCCTCACGATCAAGCCGAATAATGTTGAAATCGTTAATCGGAAGATCGATTTCAGCTGAAAGCCATGTTTCATAAAGAGCAAATGCATCACAACCGATATTGTGAGCTAAAAATTTGAATGATTCCAATTTAGGAATAAGACTTCGACAATTCCACTGCAGAACAGTGATCAAATCCCCGACCTCTTTTGGCAAATTATCCATCGAAGGAAATGATAGCTGCAAGGATGGGCCACTTTAATGTTAATTTCTTCAAAAAAGTTTTCACAGTGGGAAGCATTGCCATAACAATGCTTTTAAGAGGGTCAGACATTTCGAGGTATTTAAAAATACCTTCCACAATATCATCGAACGAGAACAGCCCAGATGAAGGGGGCTTCTGTTCTTGAAATCGGGGCATCAGGGATTTAGATGTCCCCGGGAGAGATGGGAAATCCTGTATGTAGTTGGCACTACGAAAACCAGGAGGATTCGGATTATCCTTCTTTTCTCTGGTCTTTGTATTGGGCATGTTGATTTGAGGCTTCTGTTCAGCTGCTTTCACAGCTCGAATGCGTCTTCGCTTCCGTGGAGCACCTCCCGGAAAACTAAAGATGTCCCCTCCTCAACCAAATCCGAATCAGACTCGTCATCTGAAAGAGGAGCGAAAGGATTTGTATTGGTATCAGGTGGCGAAGCTTTCTTAAGCATTTCTGCAAAAGATTGCCTTGAACGTTGTGTCAGAGAACGTTCCAATTTTTCCCCGCGTTGTTTATACGCCGGGCACGACGAGAGAGCATGAGGAGGGGTTCCCTTGCAGAAAACACATTTTAGTGTATTATCTGCACAGGGACCAGCCTCATGTTTCTCCCCGCAAGATTGAGCAGCGTGCCTTATTGCCGCAATGGGAGGCCGTATGCCCCATCTGCTGACAGTTTTGGCAAATCATTACCCGGGGTACAAACAACCGCACAGGTAGCCGAAGTTTATCCAGTTCTAAGAACTGAGGAAGGGCAGAGCCAGAAAAGGTTACCCGAAACGAGTCTGTGGGGGTAACTTTTTCTTACCCTCGCTGTGCGATATTTTCACTAATTTTGTCACTTCCAGTATCTGAACTGGGGGAAGCAGAGGGTTCTTGAATCGGCCAACCGCTCGCTTCTTCAAAATTTCAGGGCACAGACTCGCCTCTGTGACCACTCCTACAATCTCCACATCACGAGCTGGAATATAAACTCGATATTCGAGTGTAAAATGCTGGGAAGCAGCAATCTCATTAGCCTGCTTCAGGTTAGAGACGACAACACGGAGTTTATTAAATTTAACTTTCGTGATCTCTGTCACGGCTGAAAATCGCTTCGTCAGATCTGTAGTGATTTGATATACATTCAAAGGTTTCATTTTGGGCTGAAAGTAGACAACCCATGGACCGACCGAGTCAACCGGATACGATCGCGGTCTGAATATTTTTGTGCCTCCCCATCATCGGGTGGCACTTTTCAATCAAACCGTCCATGTCAGAAGAAACCTCTTCAACATGCACGATTGCCGATAATTTAAATCACACACACACACACACAAACAAAGAACACACAAATTAAACTCTAGTGGGATGAGGACAGGAAAAACAAAACTTAACTAAATTACTGTTCTGTTGCTGCTGCTGCTGCTGCTGCTGCTGACGCACCGTATGCGTGAACGTCGCACTTCTATGCGGGGAGCGGGGAGCGGTGCGCTGATGCGATCGCCTTCAGGTGCACTCGCTCAACGCTGTCGGTTGACCGTTGGCGATGTAGTGGTGTATCGCTGGTTAGCGTCACCACGCAGAGGTGAATCCAAAATAAGCGGGAAGATAATTCGCCAGCTAGCACTGTTTGATTTTTCTATTTCACTGGAAAACCACACTGCCTTCTTAGAAAAAAGCTCACTTTTACTTTACTCACTGAAGTGAGTATATTTTAAGAAGAAAAACTAGTTTTTCCAACGATTGCACTCGAATAAATCTTCCAAAATAACGGGCGCTGGATCGAACGAACGTTCTTCTTTCGCTGAACGAAGTGAATGAGATGGTCCGATATGACGGCAACTATTTTATTACGTCGAAACGGAACGACTTAACCAACTCGCCAAACGTAATCGTCAGGACGAGTTACCGTTACGATAATCATACTGGGTTGGTGGTGGGTGGAAATAACTGTATGAAGGTTTGGCATAAAGAGGCTCTAAATAAACTGTTCTGTCTAAAGTCAGTATTTTTCGGAAAATGGTCACTAAAGTCACTATTTTCGCACCGCCTTTTGTAAAAGTTTAAAAAAATCACTTGGCCACACTATATAAAAGTCGAAAATTATACACAAAAAAAAAAACTAGATGCACTCTCGAACGCTGTCCCGCCTCTGCCTCAATTGAACTCACAAATGCAGAGCGCTGGTTTGTTAGAGCACTATAGATTAGCTTGAATGCGACGCACTTGGTCCCCTATTACATAATCTTTCATTACTTTTACAATTTTCCAGCAATGTCATAATAATTTTTCATATTTCTATACATATACCGTCTCGTGGGTCAAAGTTTTCACCTTGTCGACGTTGAGGGGGCTTATCTCATGCTATAAACATGCATGTGAGACCAAGAATTTGACCAGTAGTGAAAGTATCACATATTCTAGTCATTTTTTCACGGCCACGTCGTAGACCGTTTATATAAAGGCACTAACATCAGGTGTGATACTGGCCGCAATTCACTCTTAGACTTCGTACTTTCAATCTAGAGGAAAACGACTAAAAGTACACTTTTCATTTTCGTGGCAATTTATGTTGTTGTTCATCCATTTGTTTTATGCAGAGACCGAAATTTTTACCTACTTGAGAAGAGAAACGTCCTTTTTCACCCGCTTGGAGAAACAGATGGAATTTGAGAAGCGAGAGACTATCATACGCTCACAGCAGTTTTCGCGAGAAAAGCAACGGTGACTTATAATTTTCGGAGAGCATGACTAGCTGATAAATCCTATCTTTTTCAGTGAATCCTAGATGCCGATAATTATTTTTCACTTATTTTTGACACCTGAAAATGCACCAGTCCTTATGCTTGTTTTATTCTGACATTATAATTCGATAAAAAGCCAATTTTTCTTCATGTTGTGACTCCTCGTTTTTAGCTCTTCGGTTTTTGCTCCTCGCATACGATTTGGGTAGCATGTTTTCAGTGAAAAACGTGACATGAGAAAATATTTTCGTTGAATTTTGGAGAGAGATATTTTCGCAAATACTAGAGAGAGGATAATGCATTATCGGCGAAAAAGGAGAGATGAAAATCTGAACGGTTCGTTACTTATCGACAACCTGCTTGAGAGAAAGCATGGTTTTCACCCAGCTGAGTGAGAATTTCGATCTCTGGTTTTCTGGAATAATTAACCAAAATACCTGATTTGCTCATGGTATCATATCTCAATGTAATGGCACCATTTTAGAAACACACTTAGAAAATAGAACCGAACTCGGTTGAATTTCAACCGAGTTTTCATCTGCTGAACGCTCGGTTGTCTGTTCGATTAAAATTTTCTAGCAAACTGTCAAATTTACCGAAAAACTCGGTTGACAAAAATAAATTCAATCACCAATTACCCAACATCGGTTTACTCAAATATTACCGAACACTGTCAAACAAACCGACTTTTCTGTTGCAGTTACGGAATTCGTTTGTTTAAGGCAGAGCTGGAATTTTGGGTTGAAATATTTTCGAACTTTACAGTAATAAAACCAGTTTTGTCAGTTGTTTATTGAACCTCATCCTCATAATCCTCATCCATTACTAAAATGCATTTTCCTGTTGTTTTTTTCCCCATTTTCACCTGAAAAAAAACGACACAGTAGGGAGAATTTTGGCAAAACACATTTAACGCGCACACGGGAGATAGAATGGCTGACGATTTTTCAGGTCTTATCAAGTCAGCTAAAATAACTGAGTTTTTCGGTAGACATAGCCGTCGCGGAATTGACTCAAAGAGAAAAGTTTGACGTTTCATAATATTCAGCGAAGGCTCGGTTCAGTTTACCGAGTTTTCTCGGTTCTCGTGTACCGAACTCTTGAATATCCCTGTTTTACCGTACTGTTCGGTTCATCTTTCATTTTTATCTGTCAAATATATCATATAGTAACCGAAATTAGGGTTTGGTTCTTAAAAGTCACCCGAAAACAGTATATATAAACGATTTATTCGGTTTTTTGTTGGTAACCGATGTGGTTCGGTAGAAAATTGAACCGAGTTTGGTGTTATTTCCTAAGTGTGAAGGGATGAATGTTTTGATCAGGGTAATTATCTGGTTTCAAAATGGGTCACATGGTCACAGAAAAGTGTAACTTAAAACTGACGATGACAAGCTTGTATATTAGAGATAGGACGCGGAGGGCCCGATTGAGAAACACCATTTGAAGCAGTAGAATGGACCTTTCCATGTGATTTGTATTAGTAGCAGTGTTTGATGAGTGATGTACAATATCATGAACATTGTTTTCGTATTACCTACTTCAAAGGCGGTCAGATTGAGTAGGAACATGAATCTTCCAAGTCAAACAGTAGATGAGTGGAAGGGAGAAGCAAATTAAAGATAAACCCGCTAGATAGGAAAAAGAATCGTCTATGCCTAGTTTTCATATTTGAAATATTTTTAGTTTCGGAATCGCTACAAATCCCAAGGTGAGATGTAGGCTAGAAATTTATTTTTCAGACAACAATTTAAGACAGTAAATTAAGCTGATCAATGCATTGGGTCCTGAGTGACATTGGGAGGCTCTCTTTGTCGTTTTTCGTTCCTATGGCTATGTAAAAACATGTTCAACTATTTTTAACACACAGTACGGAAATATAAAGTGACGTATTGAATCCTTACGTCAAAAACATCAGCAAATCGTTTAATAGACAAACTATTGACGAAGGAGAGAGTCGACGAAGAGAGTCTCTCAGTGTTGCTTAGGACCTGGTGCATTTTTCAGCTTAAAATGTGCTAGAGTTATTAGAATTAGAGGTTCCGATTAAGTTTTGTTCGGGTACAGTGATTCGAAATTTTTGGTCAAAGAAACGAAGACTCGTTGTGAAAATATCACCAATAATCTCACATACACCCTGCAAGCCACTAAAATCTTCTTTCTCTTCTTTTTTATGCTACTAACTCTATGCTGGCGGTTTTGCAACCACTATGACCCCGAGTGGTCACGAAGTTCAAGCACCAAATCAGCCAGCCCCGGACGCGGTCTAGGTAGCCGAGAATTGCTGTGAAATGAATCGATAAATGTACAAAGGACCTTTCCAACCATGACCTACATGCAGTTTTTGTAAGGAAAGGATGCAAAGACTGCACACAGTCTGTATCAGTCAGTATATAAGAAATGAAACAGAAATGGATGTTTTTGAAGAGAACTTCCATAATTTAACAGTAACACATTAAACATTTCAGGTCATTTTATAGCAACGCGGCCATCTCATTCCAAGAGCTCTACAAACCCATTACCCCAACTTAAATCTTATCCTCTCCCATGGCGTGCAAGTAGTCCGCATAGACCAGTTCGCCATTACCCCTTCCTAACTCTTGGCTTTCGATTGACTTGCGCCCTCATAGACCCACCAAACGGTTCAAAATGAAAATGAAAATGAAATTTTTCATATTTCTATACATAGGTATAAGCCCAGTGAACCCCATGACGAATCGAAAGGAGTAAAATACTTCAAACGTTTATGCAATATGCAAATAAATTGTCCCTTGAAGAAACTACATAAAAGAATCAAGTCATTTTTTATTTACACTCACTTGTTTTCAAAAATATTTTGTTAGATTCAGTTTTTTCAAAAGCGGACTACCCTTTTGGTATCCAAATAGTCGAGAAAAGTGGGAACGAATTGTAAATCATATAAAGGACTTATTTTCGGTTACTCACTTACTAATTCTGAATCTATAGGGTTAAATTGCATCACTTTAAACTCGTCCTTAAAAACAAGTCTCTCAAACGGTTGTCATGAAATATTCAGGAAATAAAATACATTGTATAATCTTGGTTTAGGTATTTTCATTTCACTGTATTTCTTTATCAAATCCAAAAGCCCGAACTGTCTTCTTAATACCACGCGTAAGATTTTGTACAACGCTTGAATCGACATTTTTTCCCGCTTTCAACCATGGCTTCAACATTTCCTGCTCTGTAGTGACAACTTGAGGATGCTTCGTGCTTCCTTATAGCCCAATATTTTTCAATTGGCCGCAACTCTGAAAAGTTTGGGGGATTATGATCCTTCGGCACGAAATTTACACCATTCGTCTTGTACCACTCCAGGACATCCTTGGAGTAGTGAAAAGAGGCTAGATCCGGCCAAAAAAAAATGTAGGAATGTTGTGTGTTTTGAGAAACAGAAGCAGTCGTTTTTCCAGGCATTCATGTATACTTGACCATATACAGTTGAAGTTGTCACAAAAGGCCTGCTTCGTTTACCACACGGACATATCCTCTGCCAAATCATAAATATCTTGGGGAACTTTGGCACTTGCTGTTTCCTGAGAGACTCTGGAACATCGAGCTTGCCTTTCCTATTGTGTTTTTCATTGCGGTTTGGAGCTTTCTGGACTTTGAATTAACCCCGGAGCCCGGCTCGTTTCTTGGCTTTCTGCACGAAACTTTCAGTCAACTGCAGCTTTTTCGCGACATCCCGAACGGAACAGTTGGGTTGGCGTTTAAAGGCAGCAACCTCTCGCTCGTGAACAATACATTCTGAAGTCATTTCACCCAAAATTCCGTTGTAATCAACCCAAAGGGCAAAATGTAACAGCTTATTGAAAGTGATGCAATTTCACTGTGGACACCCTTTAGATTTGATTGTTCGTATCCCGACAGTCAAGCGAACTCAATTTGATCATAGGTAAAATCGGGATACAGTGAGACAAAAATTCTTAGTTTATGATACAGTAGATTAAAAAAAGAACATAATTCTTAAATTTTTTATGTTTATTCTGACTTTGCCTGGCTGTTCTTAAGCCGAATGTTTTTTGCAAAATTGTTAAACTTGTTAAGTAGAATTTGATTTAAAAAAAATCTCGATAACGTTTATGAGCTATTGATAAGCATACTGATCTATTTCAATGCTATTTTCTGAGGATTCTTCTAAAGGAAAGAACCTGTCATACGTCTAATGTACGCCGATCTGGAACCATCGTCGGGCGAGTTTGTAAGCCCAATGTGTGGCCCGCAAATATTTCACTTCCAGAGGACATTATGGACAATATTGAGAACTGCTACCTACGGAATAAGTTTATGTTGGGGAGGAAGCAATCACAGATGATCAGATTATAAGACATCGGCAAACCAAGCACGTAATCAAAAACTAAAAGGTACAGCCCCATTGGTAAACAGTGCAATGCAATGTTCTTCGAATTAACCCTTTCAGGCCTAATTTGTACAAGCAATTTGATGAATTCTGATTGATTTGGTGCTCAATAACATAAAAATGATTGAAAAAAGTAGGAATTATATTTTGAGATGTCAAACTAAGGTTAGAACTCAGATCTAGTTGTACGTAGCTTTATCCATACAATGTTATTATATGTTATTATCAAACATATTCAATCGAGGGGGCAACCTCGACGTAGTGGTTAATATCTATACCTCTCACGCCAAAGTCACGAGTTCGAATCTCACCCCCGGACAAGTTACGAAAATACTCAAACAGGTATTTGAGTGATTACGATGGGAGATGAACCAGCCCAAGGCTGAAAATCTCGATAATAAAGGGAAAAAAAAAACATATTCAATCAACTGACACTATGAGATAATCATGGGATATTCTATGCCAAACAAAGTAACTTACCTTGCATAGCCCATAAGGCTATTGTTGCAATTGTTCAACCTTATGTTTTGAAGGACAATTTGAATGACCTGATACTAACAAGGTTATCCTATGATGTCTGTGGACGTTTAAGACTATTCAAATAGCAATAATCGCACCTCGGTTGTACCTCATTGGTTACGATATCGTCACCCAAGTAACAAATTCAATTTTAAGGTACACTTGAAGAAGTTTTCAAGACTCATATGATAAAACTACGCATAAAACTAGATATTCTACATAACATCGATAAATCAGCCATAAAACCCTCATAAATTCAAAAAGGCTCATACTACAAGAGGTTCTCAAGACTATTTCCCAAGGTTCGCTTAAAACTTGATAGTTTTATCGGTACATACTTGTAATGACATTCAAGGCATGATTAAAACTATGATAAAACTACCACAAGTTTTGATAGTTTTATGATTTTCCTCTTTAAGAACACTTCCAGTCCGTCACAAATATGTTTCGAAGATTCGATTTTTCGATTCGTTCTGCTGAATGGGGACTTTTTTTTGTTTATGGTTTAGTGGAAGCTACTAAAGAAAAAAAAATATCGATAGACATGAGATATTTCTTTTCCAAAGTGGATACGTTTGTAAATGAATTGTAAAATTGACCATAAATGCATCAATTGATACATTTTTCATGCAACATTCGAAAATACTAATGCGCCACTGAATTAGGGTAGGTAACGACTTAAGCACCTCGGAACCCTATTCCAAGCACGGGGTTAACGCTATAACGCGCATTTTCTGCAGTATGGTGCTCTATCTAGTGAAGCACCATACTGCAAAAAATGAGCGTTTCAGGTTAATGTTTACCCCGTGCTTAGAATAGGGTTCCGGGGAGCTTAAGCCGTTCCCTACCCTATTGCTAAAACATTGACTTATTTGAAAAATAAAAAAAAATAGTTGAAAATACAACACTTAGGTGACAAGGCAGGTAAATTGTTAGATCTTGAATAAATTGTGTTAAAAATCCATTTTATGTTTCAAAATGTATTTTAAACAGCATTGTTTGTTCGTAGCATTGAAATACCGAGAGTTTTGTTGCATACTTATTAGATGGCTACGATTCCGAGGGAATTCAGAATAGTAACGCTCGCCATTTTTTCAATGATTTTATCTAAAACTACCATAAAACGCAAATAAAACTTATATTTCTTGCACAAGACTAACAAGATTTTTTGAGGAGCGCGATAAGTTCATCTTTATTTGTTCTATTCTTGAAAAAGATGAGTTACGATGAGTTAGATGAATAAAACTTTTTTAAATTGCTCAAGGTAAATAAGTCTTTCGTAAGATAGCCATAAAATCAGTGTGAAGTTCAAATCAAAAGTGCCTATGCATAATTGTTGTTCTCAGTTATAATTACAGCTTATAATTTATTGTTTTTAATCACCAGCGTATGTCGATAAAAAGCAAAAAAAAACATCACAGCAATTCCAGCGCACCACTTCCGACATTAGATTTAACGTATAGATCATGGGAAAAATAGATTTTCGCTTAAATGATATACCAATTTTACTTGCCACAGGTATGAATATTGTGTTATCTACTGGGAACTGAAATGCACGACTCGGGAGAATTTAACATTAACAAAACATTTTACTATCGTAGTGCACGTTAAACCTTGGTGGCTGAGATGAAGGAGTATTCAATATATTGGATAGGTTTTTATTGAATTTCCGCTTGAATGATCCACTATTTCATAATTTCTTTCACCTATGGGCATCCATTGTCCAGTTTGTCACAGTTTGTTCACATAATGTTCTTTCTCAAGAGTATGTGCTCTTATTCAAAATCAAATGGTTCTAAGAGCGTTTTATGGCAGCATTTTCAAGATACATTCATCTTAAAGAAGAATGTCATAAAACTTTTTCAAAACTTTTATCAGGTTTTATGAAAGTTGCGAAACGATGTCTTGACAGGGGAATCAAGTATCTTATAAAATAAGGTGAATAACACTTATAAATGATGTTGTTTTATGGAGGGTTCTTCAAGTGTTCTTTAATCACTCTTAAAAACTGTTAATCAAGTTAAACCACCTTAACTTGGAAAATGCCCTGAAAAACCAGATGAAAACCAATTTTCATTTGAATTGTTACTTGGGCACTGCGCAAAGTTGTTTAAGACGTAGCGTTTTAGACGTAGACGTTTTATCGTAGCTTTGTATAGCCCAAAAGAATACGGTTACTACCGTATATCTTAAGTTCTGAACTGAATGTCAGTTTTTATGAACTTGAATAACTCGAGATAATCTGATAATGCCTGATGAGCTTACAGAAGCTTCACTGAATATGTTTGAATGCATATCGAAACCTTTCATAGATTATGAAGCTAACTTCACAACTGTAAATCCTAAATTTTGAACTCAAGGGCAGTTTTAATGACCTAGACCATCCCAAGATATCTCATTATATCGGTTGACCTTCCAAAAGACTTATTTAATTAGGTCAAATAAATATTGTTACATTTTTTAGTCCGATTTATAGGATATGTTTCCTTTATTTTCAACAAATTGAGCATTTAAGTTTAACATCAGTACACATTTCGATAACCAGATAGAAATAACATTGAAAAATGGGAAGACATTCGTTTAGCCGAATTGTAAAAGTTTACTTATAAAATGACTTAGAAAAGCGGATTTCAAAGATAATCAAAAGCGTATATTTGGTACGGCCGCCATTATTTCGGATTACTTCAAAAATACGAGTTTGGCATCGAATCAGCGAACTTTTGCAGTATTGCCATGTCGATTTTGGTCCAACATTCTTGAATTGATGTCCGTTTGCATAAACCATTGTGGCCAAGATTTCCCAGAGCTGTACAATGGGATTGCTATCCGGACTGTAAGCTGGCCAGTCTAGTAGGAGAATGTTCTCCACAACAAACCACGATTTGAACTTAGCGTGCCAATAGCAATTGTAACAGTCCGGTCCATCTAAATTGAACTTGTTCTCGTCAGAAAACACAACATTTCGCCGTTCAGCCTTCCAATCTATGTACTTCCGGGCGAATTTGAGCCGGTTTGACCTTCCAAAAGACTACCTTAATTTGTACAAATACATATTGTTACTTTGTTTAGTCCAAAAAGCTCAGCTGTAAATTTGAAATTTGAATTTCAGAATAGTTTGGATAAACTAGAACATTCGATTATCTCATAATGTCTATTGTTCTGCCAAATATTCAATAAATATGTTTCAACACACATCGTAGCTTTGCATAGTACAGAAAGCTTTTATTAAAAATATAAGTCCTATGTTCTGATCTCAAGGATAGTTTGGATGACCTAGAACATGTCATATTGAATTATAATGTTTTTTTTTTTACTTTGAGCGTGTTATTGCATTGACTAAAATGTACTGTTACAAATGTAAATCTTAAGTTCTGAACGCCAAGACAGTTTGGATGACCCATACCATCCCAATACTATCTTATTGTATATTTTTACGTTCGAAAATATTCACTGAATATACTTGTATACGTGACGAATTTTTGTATAGCTAAAAAAAACTACTGTTACTACCGTAGATTCCAAGTTATGAACTTCAGGTTAGTTTAGATTACCAAGAAGATCTCAAAGTTATAAAATAATGACTGTTGACCTGCCAAAAGATTTTTCGACTATATTTGAATACTCTTGGTCACCATAAAAACTACTGTTCCAACTGTAGACCTGAAGTTTTGAACTCAAGTACATTTTGGATGTCCTAGAACCTCCCAGACAGATAGAAAAATATTTAACGTTTATCAACGAGGATTTATTTATATTCACATTATAAGTAAGGCATTTTTTTTCTCCAGGTAGAAAAATTGATGGAAAACAAATTTGCCGAAGACAGTGTACACTTTTATTTAGTCTGTGTGATTTTATTCAGCCAGTATACTTTTGGGGTCATATACCCCTTAGGCCTGAAGGAGTTAATATACTTTTTAACGCAAGGTTTAACATTAATGAATTTTTCAATAGTATGTGGCTCGAAATCAACAATGTTCTGTATTGACATTAATGCGTAAAAATACTTCTGATCGCTTGGTGTAAAAAATTTGAAAATCTTATGAGAATTGACGGAGACATTAATGCTCAAAACCGGACCACTTTTCGTGACGGTCGCAATGCGATTTTTTTAAATTGTACGTCAAAAGTCTGGTTTGCAGAACTCGTTTATAAAATATTGCCATTGACTCAACCCACCATCCAGTGAAAATCTCCAAGTTACTTCCGATTCAGGAAAACTATGATCTTCTTATTGACGAATGGAACTTGTTAAAATGCTAGATCCTGACCTTGAGTTCAGAGTACAGAATTGAGGAGTACTGGAACCAGTTGTTTACTAAGAAAACGGCTGTTGGTGAGCCTAAATACCTTCAATACCCTTAAAGTAGTGAATACAGTTTCACATGGTAAACGGCTCAAAAAAGGTATTGAGAAGCAAAATATGTCAAAAGTAATTCTAGCACAGGCCATGCTGGAAGGCGGTTCAACCGTGCGTATAGACCCGTCTTCGGAGAAACTAGCTGCGGGCCAAGTGCAAGAGGTCATGGAGAAACAAAAGTCTCTCTATTACAGGCTTCTTTACAAAAAAAAACCCAAAAAGTGACACTGCTCCGCAGTAGTATTTATTTTTGCAAACGGGGTGATTACCCGAATAAAAATTCTCATAGATTTACAATTGAATGTATTGTAACCATTCAATAGAATCTATAGTATGTACAATTAATCTTATTGTTCACAACTATAAAATGACAATAGGAGTTATTGTTACCACAATAGAATCTAATGTAAACTGAGACATCGACAATAGAAAAGGGGGGTTGTTATGTATCTTAACCATAGAAAAAATCATTGTTTTCCGAACAAATTTGAACCAATAACTATTAATTGTATTGTTTCACAATTGTTGAAAATCCAAGCACATGGAGTGAATTGTAGATCTATTGTAATGACAATATGCATTTTTCCTTTATCTGATTCATGAACAATAAGATTCATGGTCGGAAGTAGATTTTAATGTTATTTTATATTTATGTATTGTAATTGTATGGTTATTTTTATCCGGGTTGTTATGTGTCTTAACTGTAGAAAAAATCATAATTTTCCGAACAAATTTGAGTGAATTAGTATTGATTATATTGTTTCTCAATTGTTGAAAATCCTAGCATCTAGAGTGAATTGTAAATCTATTGTTATGACAATATGCATTTTGCATTTATCTGATTCATGAACAAAAAGGTTTATGGTAGGAAATAGATTTTAATGTTATCTTATATTATGGTATTGTAATTGTATGGTTATTTTTATCCGGGTACTTAGTTCATTTTTACTGTACTTATACAACAAATATATAAAAGATTAAAAAATACTAAGATTTGGAAATCACTTTTAAGTCACTATTTTTATTATTTTAGTAACTAAAGTCACTAATATTCATCCATAAATCCGCATGATATAGAGTAATAACCGAACTTGTCATTAGCCAGGTATCATCACAAACACAATGCTCAAACACCCTCGTAAGCAGCTGATGCTAAATTTCCATTGCATCAAAACTTAAACATGCTTACCAGGCAGACCACTTTCCCTGATGAATATTCTACTTGAAAATGGCGTGGTTAGCTAATGATCCTTTTATTTGATGAAACCTCTGCCATTGGTTCGCTGCATATTGATGATCCTTTGGATTCTATTCTGCACAGGCCACTCCAAAAGACGGAGTGATTGTTGCAAATTGGATTCACGTTTCGTGTGAATGAATCAATCTAATGAGCCTTTTTTTAGTGTAAATGGAAAATCAATTTCCACGTAAGTAGCAAGCAGGTCGTCTTCAGCCTCGTCATTAGCACGTCATTGGTGACCTTGTGTGCTGGTGAATTTTTAAAGCAGACTTGCTATCAGAAAAAAAGCTCAAATTAAGCAATATCATGCAATTCTGCTTTGTATATTTCTCGGAACACGGCATGCGGCAAATGTGACACAGTTTTACCTCAATTTTTAAAATTAACGCTGACCGGCAAACGATACACGTACAGTGCACACGATTCGCTTGTTCTACGGTTGGCGGCAGGAAAAGGCTGACACGATAGGCCTGCGAAATATGCATTCATAAATCCACGGAAAAAGGATTGGCTGGCATTGACTCGAATGGAAGACCTGCCAGGACGAGGTGTGTTGGCCAGTTTTTATAGGACAATATGCAGGTCATTGTCCAGCTCTGCAGAGAAATTGGTCGTGACATGACGTGTCCTAAAAGTGGGGTGATTCTGACAGGGAAAGTGAAACATATTAGATTCACTTTCAATTGGGTTTATCTGTAATCAATAGTATAGAGTTGGTTTACACTCTGATTTCGTTAGTACTGCTCACATAATAATGGGCTTCAGCATGATGTAAATCTAGGATTTTTTTTTTCATTAGGGCGAATCTAACATTGAGAGATTCTCTCCGGTCTTGCTCTCTTTAATTTCTTACTGCGCCATTATAAAATTTTCGAGGGATCCTTTAGTACAGATCGAAACACAACAGTGCTGGCTAGCATACTCTACAAATAGTAGAATGAAAAACGTAAAGCTGAATGGAATATGAATGAAAGAGAAAGTAATCAAAGAGAGTCTCTCAATTTCAGATTCACCCTAATGAAAAAAAAACCCTAGATATATGTTACTAGGTAGTTAAGACTTTTGCATACAACTTCTGCCATGGTGACAATTGGTGTGTGTAAATTATAAACATTTATAACGTATCATCGGAACGAAATAGAGTAGTCGAATCGGAATTGGATGTCCAACTTGCCATTTTGATACCAGATTTTTGGGCATGGACCTAGTTTTCTTAATTGGGCAAGTCTTTTAGAATGACAGCCAATATACACTAAGGTCTTTTTTTACACGGGTTGTTTTCGGCAATAACTCCAGAACGGAACAACTTATTCACCTAATTCAAGTCACATTTTACGTTTTGGGCAACAAGTAATCATATGGCAGTTTTTCAAAAAAATCACAATTTTTGGTGTAAATACTCAAAATTTGAAAAACTGTATTTTGACCATTGCATGGAAAGGTCACGCATACAAACAAAATCGAAGCAATATAAAATGTATAAGATTGTGAATTTTTTACACGGTTCCAAACTAAAAGTGGACCGTATCCCCCGTGCAAAAAAAAAACCTTAGTGTTACGTGATCACACATCATTGCTGAGTGAATATGAAAAAAAATGAAATATTGACTTTCAGAATCTTCCAAGAATAAAAGGCAACTCCAACGATAACGATTGACTTCTCGGATCTTATCGACGTCAGGACCTATCGCGGACTGCTCTTGAGGGCTACTGGAGTACGTAACGGAATGCGCCATAGGGTTTCTGGAAAGAAATCGACAGAACGATTGGTTCGACGAAGAGTGTCAAACTGTTTTAGATGAGAAGAATGCAGCGCGGGCGTTGATGCTGCAGCAGGAAACTCGTCAAAATGTGGAGCGATACAGGCAGAAACGCAGACAGCAGACTTATCTCTTCCGGGATAAGAAGCGTCACCTGGAAGAGTTGGAGTGCGAATAAATGGAGCAGCCATATCGTTCTCAAGATACGCGTAAAATCTACAAGAAGCTCAACGCATCCCGCAAAGGCTTCGTGGCTTCGTGGCTTCGAGGTGATTGAAAGATGCAGAGGCGGAATACCCCAAGACAGCAGGAGGAATGGCTTCATCGGTGTGGTGGACGTGCCAACTCCCACGATCAGTGAAGTTAAGGATGCTATCAAACAGCTTAAGAATAACAAGGCAGCTGGGAAGGATGGCATCGGAGCGGAACTTATAAAAATGGGCCCGGATGAGTTGGCGACTTGTCTGTATCGACTGATAGTTAGGATCTGGGATACAGAACAGCTACCGGGGGAGTGAAAAAAGGGAGTTATGCCCAATATACAAAAAGGGTAACAAGTTAGAATGTGAGAACTATCGAGCGATCATTATTCTCAACGCGGCCTACAAAGTGTTGTCCCAGATTATCTTCCGTCTAGCCTTCGATGGATGAAGATATCGGGTGCGTTATCGGATTCATTTGAAACACGACACAGTCGAGTTATTAGTACGAGACACTAAAGAAGTCTGAACATTGTATACGAAATACGCGTATCTGTCAAGATAAGCAAAGGTAGTTGGAATTAAATGGAAAATACTAATTTTTCTTCTCATTTCTAGTTATACGACACTACTTCGACAAGGCGATGGTTTTTCCTGCCTCAAACGAAAGAAGAGAATAAGAATAAGAGAGCGGTATATGAAAAACGTTAGCAGATTAGCTGATGAAATGAAACGGGAGGAGTTAACCGGAAGAGTAGAATCGGAAGAGAGAAGAGGAAGAAGAGAAGCGGAAGAAGATAAGTGGATGAAGAGAAGCAGATGAAGAAAAAAGCTGAAGAAAAGTATCAGAAGAATAAATGCGGAAGACGAGAAGCGAATGAAGATGAGTGTAGGAAGAAAAGTGGAAAAAGCAAAACGGAAGAAGAAAATAGAAAAAAAAAAACGAATAAGATTAAGCAGATAAGTAGAAGTGGAAGCAGAGAAATGGAAGAAAAAAAGTGGACGAGAGAAACCGAAAAGATGAAGCGGAAGAAGAGAAGAGAAAGAAGAGAAGCAAATGATAACTGGAATAATATTAGTGAAAGAAAACATACGGACGAGGAAAAGTTGATGAAGAGAAGCGGAAAAAGCAGAAGAATACAAGCCAAAGAAGGTTAAAAAAAATTGAGAAGAAAATGTAAAATGATAGAGGTGTAGAAATTGAAACTTAGTGAAGCAAGAAGAGACCGCCACGAATGCACTAAGGTGTAAAGTGTTGGTAATATGTTTCGTGCAGAATCGAGTACAATCTGGGCACGTGAATATCTCTCTCGACAATTTGAAATTTTTAATAGTTATGCATAGTTGTGATTGCTAGTGGATTACACAATGAATAATACATAAAAATTCAAAAAGAATCCAAATATTAAACCAAAAACGAAATTAATTGATAACTTTTTTTGTTCAAATGTCACCTCGAAAATAAAATGATCATTTTTTCGAAGTTCTATACAAACAAACTAATTTTAGTTAATACTATAATTCAAAATGCGCACGTCACTAAACTTATTTTGTTATTTAGTAAACGCGTCGTAGATCAATACAAAGTTTTATCATCAGTGGGGACACTTTCATAGAATCTAGCCTTGATGTTATGGCATCACCTAACCTACTGCTCCCATTTTAATATATCACTCCATTTAATAATCCACAACCTGCCGATGAAGTTAAGTAAAAAGTTCCACAAACCACACAGCACACGGATGGTTGGTTAAAGTTAAATGGCGTGTGCAAGGTTTTCGTTTCTAGAAGGCGTCAAGATTTGCATTTTAATAGCTTTCGGTGTGGTGGCCGATGTTCTTCCGACTGTTATCACACTCAGTTCCAACTTTCGTTCAACTATTCCGAAAACTATAAAAAGAAAATCCTCTTTTCGCCCTTAAAGCCACACTAACTAGTAGGACTGTGTAGCGGAAGTTAGCTTGCCGCGGGAAAATAGTTAAAAATTCCGAAAAAGAAAAATCAATGCGAAGAATGGTTAAGCGTTAAGTTGGAACTAACTTTGGCACGGGTTATAGCAGGCCAAGATGTTTATAATTGTCATCAAATTTAGTAGCTGATAATCGTTAGAAGGCTGTTTAGTTACCTGTGCCATACTGCAGGATGGTCGTTTTGCCGCATAGCGACCCACCGGGGGTTGCTGAACGACTGGTGGGGAGACGACCGGTGGCCGCGTTTGCGAGCTGGATCTCCTCTGGTCCCCGACGGTGGTGAATGTGGGCCCGAAGAGGTTCGTGTTAGGACTGTTGTTTTGGTTGGTGCGAAGGGGGGGTTGATTGTTTGTTGATTGATTGAAGTGAGGGGTTAGAAATAAGAAGGGATAAGCATTGTGAAAGATTAGCTACACAAATTGCCGGTTGCTGGCTGAGATTATTATGATTGAATTGAAAAACGCGCCCCATGAAATTTCCTTCTAGTTTGCCATTGAAGCATTAAGCCCATTTCAGAGTGTTAATTTGTTGGCGTGATTTTCATGTTTTATATTAGTTTTGGGTGAAGTAGCGACGAGCTTACCTAGCAGTTATGTGCATACGGCGACCGTCGATGTCCGAAGCATGCTCCTTGTTGGCGAAGAAGCCCTCATATACGACGAAATTGTTCATTTGTGGTATCTTCTTGTAGAGTCCTGTGAAATGGAAAAGAAAGAAAGAAAATGTAAAAATAGTGCGCCAACTAGCTTCGTCTACTAGACTTAGTGCAACTTTAAACGTCTTTCTTGGATAATAAATTACTTCCATGGGGTGTTTAGTCAGAGTGTGCCTTGCGTGACGAGCATGAAGCAAATGTGTTTGCTCAGTTGGCCATGTGTCTGTAGCATGGTAACACACCTCCTACCATCTAATGAATTTCTTCCGGCCAGTGCGGAAAAGTGAAACAAATATTTGCCTTGATAAAACGGCGATTGCCATCCCGTTTGGATAAGCAAGGATAGCTCCCGTGGCTAGTTGGATAATTTACCAGGCAGGTTGAAGGTATTTGCAAGGAAACACCGCGTGTGAGAATTAGCGGTAATCGTATTGACAAGCAATGTATCCGTGCTGTTAAATTAACTTATCAGTATCATGATGTATCCTGCTGGTTCGTGGAGAAGATGAATAGGAAGGAACAGTTTCAATTCGATTCATCATTACGTATCAGTTTCGAGATCTAAGTTAGTATGTTAATTTATGAACACATGACGAATTTCACGCCAACTTGTCTTCGTGATTGGCAGCACCCTCTCATAATCCAATGAAACATTTTGGGTGGGTAGTAGGTGTTTTCAAGCAACTTTGCATACCTTATTTTTTCAAAATTTATCTAGCCTACTATTTGAAAAGGACTTAAGTTTTTTGATCGATTTTTTCTAAATCATCATAACTCAAAAACGAACAGACTTACAAAAAAGTGATGTATTAGTGACTTTTAGAAAAGCGTCTTTACTTTTATGAAAAAAATTGTAAAATCGATTCTTACACGCTTAAAAAAATCTAAATTTAAAATATAAAGTAAATCTGCAAAAAGTTACTTTCTTAGAATTGGACGAATTTTTTTCTTATTATTGGCAATATAATTGTCTAACATGTACCGAACTTTTAGACAATTAACCGAATGAGATAAATTTGACTCAGTGAATGCAATCAGCTAGAAGGATCAGAGCAGAGATACGGTTTAAAATGATGCTTTATGTTTTATGTTGCATTAAATTGCTTAACATCATGTTAAATCATTATTATAAACGTTAAATGATGTTTAAGGTATGATTTGAACAAATGAGTGTGATTCAATCAATCTCGCTCAGCTGAATCCAATTGAATGCAATCGTTAATAATTCAGCGGGTAAAAAATAGGTAATGAGAAATCGTTCACACTGCTACCGTCCGATTCACTGTACGAACAGCTGCCAGTTTTGCTCAATTCTGTTTTCTACGAATAGAATGAAAGCAGAATAATAATGAACAGAATCGGTATAATTTAAACGTGGTAACGATCACTTCTGAATGTTTATGCGTGTGAGTGAAAATTCGCGCTAAGTGAACCAATTTTTCCCATGCTTGCCTGTGATGCTAAAGGGTGCATTTATGTCTCCTCAGAAGTAGCACGCTGATATTCGGCAAATATTTTCACATCATCCTTTTCGAAAGGAACAGCCCGAATACACGTAAAAAAACACTTCCGAGACAAAATTTAACTTGAAAAATCACAATCATTGTTCAACGAAAAAAAAACTTCACAGCTCTCCATCTGTACACCATGTGGTGAATGAGTGAATCTGGAACTATATGCCAGTCACTCACGCGCGCATGCGCGCTTGCTTCGTTTTTGCTTCTGACCAGCAAATGGCCGTTTTCTGCATTGCACTGGTTTTCATTTTTATCTCTCTACACACTGCCAACAATCAAAATCCCCCGCTATGAGGCGACTCTATGTCGACTTCTAAACTGCTTATAATCATCAAGTCACTCGCGACAAAGCGAAAAAATACTCTTATTTAGTCACTTGTGTCCGCGTGGCACAATACTAACAGCACTAACAAACGCAACTAAGCTGATATTAACTCTTCCTCCGGGTGCGGTGGCGAAGCACAAAAAACAAAAACACGGGGAAAAATTACCGACCAACACAAATTTGGAAAAAATCGATTATATTCACTACATCTTATACAAAACACGTGGAGATTTTATGATTTCACTGTTCGTTTAGGTTGAATTTCGAATATATTTTTGATTTTGTTTTCCGCGAAAGAGACGCAGCAAAAACAAAACACGTCAGTTTCCAAGCACGGCTTGCTGCGATCCTTCTATGCAGAGATCGAAATTCTCACTCAGCTGGGTGAAAACCATGCTCTCTCTCTCAAGCAAGTTGTCGATGAGTAGCGAACCGTTCACATTTTTATCTCTCCTTTTTCGCCGATAATTTATTATCCTCTCGCTTGCATATGCGAAAATCTCCCTCTCCGAAATTCAAAGAAATATTCTTCACTGAGAACATGCTTAGATCGTATACGAGGAGCAAAAGCTGAAAATAAGACCAAGTCGGTGCGCACTGGTACCGCCATGGACCATCATTATAGAATTATAATGTCAGAATAAAACAAGCATTTTCAGGTGTCAAAAAGTAAGTGAAAAATAATTATCGGCATCTAGGATTCACTGAAAAAGAAACGATTTATCAGCTACTCATGTTCTCCGAAAACTATAAATCGCCGTTGCTTTTCTCGCGAAAACTGCTGTGTGCGTATAATAGTCTCTCGCTTCTCACATTCTCATTTGTTTCTCCAAGCGGGTGAAAAGGGATGTTTCTCTTCTCAAGTAGGCGAAAATTTCGGTCTCTTCTTCTATGACACATTTTACCCTAATTCCCCTAATATTTCTTTATAATTCAGAAATTCCAAAAATCGTTTTTCCAAAAAAATTTACATAGGACAACTATAGTTTTGTTGATCTTGAGTCACGCAGAGCAAAGCAATTTCTAAATAACATAGCAATATTATGGGAATCAGGGTAAAATCAGTCATATCTTCATTCACAGAGCCGTGGGGTGAACAAAACTAACTCTAATCGATTCTTCTGGAAATAAAAACACAACAATTTTAGGGGAATCAGGGTAAAATCAGCCATATCTTCATTCACAGAGCCGTGCGGTTAATGAAACTAACTCCAATCGATTTTTCAGGCAATTTTACATAGGACTAGCCTTATTTTGTTGTTCTTGAGTCACACCGAACAAAGCAATCTCTGAATATTACAAAAATACGACCACATCTTCGTTCCAGAGCTGTGCGGTGAACGAAACTAATTTCAATCGATTCCTCAGCAAATTTTACAAAGAACCAGTCTTAATTTGTTGATCTTAAGTAGCTCCGACCAAAGAAATTTATGATAAACACAAAACTATTAGGGGAATCAGGGTAAAATCAGCCATATCTACGTTCACAGAGCCGCGCGGTTAATGAATTTCATCCAATTCTCCTGAAAATTTTACATAGCACTAGCATCATTTTGTTGATCTTGAGTAAGACCGAGCAAAGAAATTTCTGAACAACAAGGAAATATTAGAGGAACCAGGGTAAAAAGAGCTCATTTGCTCCCCAAGTAGTTGCGTGCGGCCAATAAGACCACGTCCATTCGACTCCTTAGAAATTTTCCTTCAAGTAAAGGTAACATTTACAGAAATCGTTCCACTCCTAGCTGAGATATAGAATTCTTTCACGTCTCGGGCACTTTTTTTCCCACTGTGCACTGGATTAGTTGGCGTGAAATTCGTCATACAGTATGTAAAATAAGTATATCCACCCCTGCTTCAAATTTACAATTTTCCTGTTATCGATTCAAATATAAGTTGATAAAATGAGTGTTGTTATGCGTTCTTTCACACCAGAAAAGCGATCAGGGCGACCGGCGAAGACAAGTTCCCGGATTGACAGGGCTATCGTCAGAAAGGCGGAACAAGATCGAGGTTTGTCAGCTCCAAAAATTGCAAAGCAAGTTGAGAGTGAATTTTCTATCCATGTGACACCTCAAACAATCCAAAATCGATTGCATCTACAAGGTCTGAAGGGTAGAGTGGCAATGAAGAAACCATGGTTGTCAGCGAAAAACATTAAAAAACGATTGAAGTGGGCTCGAGATCATATTACATGGACAGTCGATGATTGGAGAAAGGCCATTTGGTCAGACGAGACTAAAATAATGCTATTTGGGTCTGATGGTATCACACGAAAATGGCGCAGAACCGGTGAAAGTCTGAAAACCCAGTGTTTAAAGCCTACAGTCAAGCATGGTGAAGGTAAGTTATTGCAATATCATTAATTTTCAACTAACTTAACTAGCTTTATCATTTTCAGGTAGAGTCATGGTTTGGGGCTCGATGGCTTCGTCTGGCGCTGGAGAACTCGAATTCATTGACGGAATAATGACAAAGGAGGTTTATCTGGACATACTGAAACGAAAACTTTCAGCAAGTGCACAAAAACTGAAGCTGGGCCGGAGATACGCGTTCCAGCAAGATGGGGATCCAAAGCACACATCGAAGCTGGTATCCCAATGGTTTAAGGAAAAGAAAATCAGTGTTTTGGAGTGGCCAGCACTCCTGACCTTAATCCAATAGAACATCTCTGGTCTATTTTGAAAATTAAGGTTCAGGAACACAAACCATCAAGCATTCAGCAATTACGAAAAGTTGTTGTAACTGAATGGGACAAAATCGCACCAGAAACGACTGCTAAGCTTGTCCATTCAATGCCACGATGATGTCAAGCTATCCTTGAAGCCAAGGGAGGTCACACGAAATATTGAATGATTTTCAGGATTATGGTGGATATTCTTTTTTTGCATTATTTTCTATCGTTTTCTTATATATTTGGTCTCAGACACGAACAGTTCGTGCTTTTACATCAAATTATCGTTATTTGACTTTCTTTTTATCCCTTGAGAAATAAAAATAATATGAAAAATCGTTTTTCAATGTTTTGGTGGATTATTTGAAGCAAATGTGCCAAGTAAGAAGGGGTGGATAAACTTTTTTTGCATACTGTATGTGATATGGCATCCAAATAATCTAGAAATAAGTTCCACCAAAGCTTTTCAATTTTAAATAATTCAATCCATTCGCTGCACTGTAATGCTCAAATTTGGAAGTACCGTCGGACGTGCATTTTTTGGACTCTGGTGTGCCCTACTTTTTAAAAAGATAAGAATAAAAAGTACATTGTAAACTCCTGTCAAAATGCAAGATACTCAATACTTCCTCTGACAATTGGAAGGCTACTTTCTAGTCAGACCCCCCTTAGAAACGTCTACGTGGTTTATGAATAGCCCCTGCACTACAAATCGTCACATAAATAGCTCAAATACTCACCATAATGCTTCTGCAGGAAACCGAGCAGCTTCTCCGACGGCCGATCGATGGCCATCTCCTCCGGATGGATGTGCTCCTCGCTGAGCATGTGTTCGAACAGCTCCCGGCCCAGTCCGCCACGTTGTCGCGATTCATGCACGTAAAAGTCCAGTACGCAAGGCGCCGTCACATTAACCGTCTCGCCATTCTGGTCGAACACGTACAGGGATTTGCGGCCGACTTTTATAATACCGACGACCAGTCCACTGTAATCACGGTTAACCAGAAGGTGGGAAAAAAAATAGAAAGCGAAACAAAGCAAATTTTAGAATTTGTTCCTTCTTTGTCCTCAAACGCTTTTGCAGCACGAAAGTGAAATGAGGACGCGACACGCAACAATGGTTTCCGTTTCTTTTGACGTGAGGAAAATTGAGCTAGTTTTCCTTTAGCCGATTTAGCGATTAATTTCAATACTTTTACTGGCTTGTGACCGATAAGGGAAAACCGACGGATTTCCCCCTTTTCTTTCATACTTACTGTTTCTGATTCGATTCAAACATTAAATAGATGTGGTGGTCCGAATTGCGCAGTTTCTGTGAAGTGGTCACTGGATTCGATAGTCCCTGTGCTTGTGCGGACAGCTGGCCGACAAAGTTGATGATTTCGGAGATTTGTGCTGTGGCATCGCTGTAAAAGAATGAAATATATAAAACAATATTAATTAGACGTAATTTGAGGCTGATTTAGCGAACAAAAGACAATTAACCCTCATTAGATTAGGGAATATCGTTTGTACCACCCACAGCCAGCAATTCAATTGTCCGATCCAAAAACCCAACCACCATCTAACGTGGGAACCAAGTTCAAGCGGACAACACGATTCCATATTTGGGGCCATCGCTTATCGGTCGTAAATTAAAATTGTACGACCAAAGCGGGTATTGGCAGCCGGCGGGTGGACGTTTCCGTATTCAAACATTAATTGATTGAGGAGGCGGGCTTTTTGAAATTGAATCAGAATTGACTGCATTCACTACACCTAATGGAGTGGTGTTGATGCATTAATGAGTCATAAATGAAACGCCACTTTCAAGTCAATTCAAATCAGGACGATTGATATGCGATTTTTTTTGCTAATGAGCATGTGGATTATAGTGCAAACTGTTATAATTCAAGCTATCCGCCGATAACCGACATCCGAGATGCTCGTAGTTGATAGCCTTGCTCGCTTTTCACCGCTTTTGGATGTTTTATTGTTATAGTAGTGGCAAATGAACCGAATTATTCGCGGAGTCAGCAGAGTTGTACCATTTGCTGTTATGTCGGTTGCGCTGACTCCGGCTCAAATTGAATTCAACGCGGAATTAATTAACTTTGAAATGAGATAAATAGGAACGAGGGGAAGTCCCGCAGCTGGATTTCTTTTTCGGGTAGTATTTTCCCAGTCGTTTCGACATTTAGAAATGGACCTGAGCGTATTTTGTCCAATTTCAATGGAAACGTTTGTGGAAATGAGTTTCATTTTTCAATGCTATAATAGTTTAGCAAAACCATCACTTACGCTGTAGGTTTCGATTGACTATAATCCGTAGGTGCTTACCTAGGTGTAACCATTTAATCATCGAATTTGGACCTAACATGGAAGATAACAGATAAACCGATTTTTTTGCATTTCAGCCTCAGATAGCTCAGCCAGGGAAATGACCCGGATCCTACATATCGAACCCAACAACACATGGGCCGGGACCAACGGCTTTACTTCCCTTCCGAAGGAAGACGTGATCAAAGATTTTTCGTCTCAGAAAACTGGAATTGATACCAGACCGACTGGGATGAGAGACAAACACACTGGCCACTATACTACTACAGCTTTTGGAAAAGGGTGTTGTCACGACGAGACACCCCGACGCCGTTGAACTGTGGCAATATTATGGGAAACTCAACAGTGGCCGTGACTATTGATCCATCGTCAACAATGCAACAAAGGAGATGAAGGAACATTGAAATTGTAATTGTAATTGTAATTGTAATTGTAATTGTTCAGTGTATAGTCCGCGCTTTCTTGCTAAGATTGCGTATCCGGGGACTCACCCCAGGTCTATACACCTATAGTCCTTCCCGTTGCACTCGTCAGCTCGTGCGATACTCTAGACTCACATGGGTGGTCGTATCCGGGTCCTCCACTGGGTAGGCGCAATTGTCCGTCCAGTTTCTGGTACATTAATTCCAGCCAGCCAGTAGTAATTTGTATAGCACTCAATTGGCCATAATAATTTGAAAAATTCGAACCGAACTCTTCAAAATATTATAAACATTAGAAACTTTTCATAATGGGACCGATTAACATGTCCAGGTTTATACCGTTTGAATTTTGAGTTTTAAAAACATCCTATAAACCCAACTTATTAAATATTTATTCCAACCAAATGAAAAGGTAGAAGGTGCACTGCATTGGCCAACAATAAATTCTCGCTCAAGCATTCCCCTTAACCATCCAATCCCAACACTTCATCAAACCCAAACGTTTCTGCTGGAAAAAATAAAAATTGTTATTGTTTAGCCGATCTGCACCTAGATGGTTAAGGATAGGTGGAGATTGGAAAATTTAGTGAGAAGGAGTTACCTTGAATTGTGACTGCAAAGACACAAGCATAAAAATAAACCAAACAAAACAAAATAGACAAAATAAAACAGGATCTAAGATAGTGTCTTCAAAATTTAATAGAAATAAATTATTTGTTGCCTAACAAGAAACAGAACTGAGAACAAAGATATAAGTAGAATCCTTCCATTTCCCCGGACGGTTGAAAAGCTAAGTCATTGCTCTGTTGTATTAAAATGATTTACAAAGGTTAATTTCAAATCAAGAATCACTCCTAAGTCTCTTTTTTTGTTGCATCTTATGTTTCACTTTCTAATATTAATATTAACACACCATTCATAGAAGACATTTTTTTTTAGGTTTACTGGCGGGAAACCTCTGCGCCAGGCCTTTCATGAATCGTTGCTTTAATCCTTCATTGGAATCATTTTGCCAGCCGTACACCGAACATGTCGTCCAAGAAGACGCTGTTGCAAATGACTCGGAAGGTGTCACGTTAAAGAGTTTTGAGTCCTTTCGTCTGTTTATTTAAATTGTCTTTTTGTTATTTTGTTACGGTTGCAAGTTTAATCATTTCTTCAGTCTTTTGTAGTTTAGTCCGTGAAGTGTGTAATTTATGTGCTATGAGAGTTTTCCGACAAAATTAAGAAGTTGATCTAACTAAACCCCTCTTAGATCTAATGATCTAACTTAACTCCTTTTTGAAGCATTTCACCAGCCGTGCAAGGATCATGTCGATCATAGAGACGCTGTTGACACTGCCTCAAAATGTGTTACATTCTCATATTCGCTTTTCCTCTTCTCTCAGTCATTTTTATGTCCACTGTTTTGTATGGGATCGTTTCGTCTTTTTGTTATTTAGTTTGTCAGTATGTTTTTTTCAGTCTTTTGTAGTAAAGTTCGTCATTTATGTGCTGCGAAAGTTTTTTTGAGCAGTTTTCTCGAATCGAAAATAAGTTGTCATTATGTCGTCGACATATTTGAATCCTACCAGTTGTACTAATCTCTGGTATTACAAGCCTCAATAGTCCCAGTATAACTTTTATGGTGTACTGATCGGACTCATGAGCGAGAAGTTTCCTTCGAAAGAGTTTGGGAGGTCGTTGCATCTCTTTATGTTGTTTATTAGTAAGTCAGTGTTACGGTCAAGAGGGCATTTTGTAACTTCTTCAGTCGTTTATAACTTAGTTAATTGATGTCTTGTTCTTACCTCGTTTATTTGACCTAACACTTGGTCCGCCTAAGTCAGTTCTTTTCTTTGCGTTATTCAGTTAAATTCTATAGTTCTATTGTGGAAAATTTTACGTTTACTTGTCGGTTCATTGCCTTATTTTATTTGTCTAATCCTTATCTCTAAGTCGTTTAATCGCTTCAAAGTCTGATATGCATGTGCAGCCTAACAATAATTATTTGAGTTTTGGTCAGCTATAAGATTCACTTTTCGATGGAAAAGTAAAGCTTCATCACGCCTATTTTCTATCTATTATTATAAAATTATCGAAAATGAAGCTGTTATAAGATTGTTTGTATACCATTATTATGATGTCTGGTATTTTTATTATGGCTCTTTTAAATGAGAAATAACAAAATAAGAATGGCGCCACGTTTTTAATTTTAATAAAACTTCTACTCAGTGAGTCCAACAGTCGATTCCCTACGAATGTCAACAATCTTGAACATATTGTCTACCAACATACCTATCTAAATCTTAGAGGGTTTGAGCTGTTTAGTGGAATACTTGTAACTATGCATTAGAAGAAAAATTAGTAATCTCCATTTAATTCCAACTACCTTTGCTTATCTTCGACAGATACGCGTATTTCGTCTACAATGTGCAGACTTCTTCAGTGTCTCGTACTAATAACTCGACTGTCGAGTCTTACTATCTTTTACGAAATTTATGTGCAAGCCATTAAGGCTAGATTATTAAGATTTCAGGTTTAGAAAGTGCAAATCATCGTTAAATGTTGGAGACAATTTTACGAAAATCAAGGATGATTCCACCATCTTGGATTATGATTTTGGAGAAAAACTAAATGCCGACCGTTGTACTGTAGGCGAATTTGTCTCCGAGAACGTTATTAATATTAGAATGGAACGGTCGAAACTTGATCGACTCAAATATGGCGTAGTTAATTTTTAAACGTGTTTTAAAACTTTGAAAACCCTAATTTTGTAGGTGTATGCGTACGGGATGGTGTTACTATTTTTTTTTTTGCCATATCATATTTAGTTGTCAAAATGGTGTCGAAGCAAGAAGAGCAGCGTATCAAAATTTTGCACGTGCATAAGCAAAATCCTATTAATTCCCACGTAGAACTGGCAAAATCAATTATAATTAACAAATCAACCCTGACGAAAGTTATAAAAGTATTCGGAAAACATCTGACGACTGCTAGGAAGCCGGGATAAGGAGGAACCGAAACCCAGCATTTTCAAGATATCGGAAACAAATAAGGAAAGTCCCATACAACAGTGCAAAGAGCAAAGAAACGAGTCGGACTGTCAACATATGAGGTTATAGTGACACCATATCGAGATGGTAAGCAAAAGAAAACAGCCAAAGAAAGAGCGCGTAAGTTGTACAGGGCCTGTTCATAAGCCATGTAGACTCATTTTTGTAAATCTCAGACTCCCACCCGTTTTCTCCATACATTTTTTTGTATTTATGTAACCCCCCTGTCTTCGTGGTTTATGAATCGCCCCATACGAGTTTGTTGACCAATTTTGATTGCGTCAAGGCTGATTTCAAGCAACTCCCAGGTCAAGAGTTTTATTCGGCTACCGAAAAGAAAAGGTTCAATAAAAGTTTGAACAGGGAAAAAATGTCGAAAACATACTTAGGTGGGCAGGCGATTTGCTCATGTGGGATGAAAAATCGGAAGTTTCGTGACAACTGGCGTATTTATGTAGAGGAATGCTTGCAAAAAACTTATTGCCTTTCTTGGAAAAACATAGTGGTTCCGTACTGTTTGTCACAACCGAAAAATTGTGCAGGAGCAGCGGTCAATTGAAAAATATTAGGCAATCGTGAAGAGAAACCTCAAAAGAACTCAAAAAACAGTTGGAAGTGAAACACAGTTCAAGGCAAATTGACGTTCAGCATCAAATAAGGTGGATATAACTGCGTTACAAAATTTGTTGGAAGGTGTGAAACATAAAGCCCCATAGCTAGCATTTGGAAAATTGGAAGCCTAATCAAATAATTTTCCTGTGTTTTGCAGACGAAGAACTTTAAAAAGAAATAAAGATTGATAATTTATATAACAAACTAATCAGTGTGCACTTAATCTTGGTTGGCCAATTTTTGACTGTTTCACTCTTTGTACAACCCAACCGAAGGGTCAAACAACAAACAGTGGCCGGAACTCGGATCCGTCAGTTCTTTGACCAAGTTCTGACGAAACATATTCAAGCACATTTTAAACGAATCCCGGGGATCAAGTTCTGCAAGGATCCTGCTCGAGGCAAGATTCCTGTCAGATTGAAGTTTGTTTTCGCGGATCAGTTCGCGAAAAAACTGATGATTTGGCAAGGCATCTTTGCCTGTTGCAAGAAATCCAAAGTTTTAATGGCAGATAAACCAATGAACTCGGGAGTGTACAAAAGGGAGTGCCTCAACAATCGGATTTTACCCTTCGTTAAGTCCCATGATTGTACAGTTACGTTTTGGCCAGTTGCTGTTATAGCACGGAAGTGCTACAATGGTACATCGATAATGGGGTCCAGTTCATTCCAAAAGGGCTGAATCCACCAAATTTTCCTCAGTTCCGACCAGAGAAGTATTGGGCGATAATTTAGCGGAAGCCGAAGATGAAGGAAGGCCAGATGCAGAATCAGCTAGACAAAGCCATGACAAAAAAAGCTGTGCGCCGGTTGATGAGTTTTTTTTTCATTTAAAGAAATGTTTAGGAAACACACGCTTCTGAAAGTGCCCCATTTCTAAATTACATTTATCAAATTACGATACCATAAGACACAAACTTAACAAAATGAAATTATTGTTTTAAATAATATTTTAACAAGTACCACTCAAAAAAATAAGGCGACATGGTAATTCAAACCAGCCAGTTTGTTATAATAAACAAACAAAAGAGATTGTTACAGCAATAACCCGAAAAACTACTTGAGTATTTGCGATGAGCTGGATAAAAAAAACGCATTTGATGAGCACAATTCAAAAACTAAATTTAAAATTAAGTCTTGCCCAAAAAAATCTTCAATTATGTTAAAACGAAATTAAAATCTTACAATTTCCCATCTAAGAACTCAAATGTTAGTGATAACGCAGAAGAAATTGGAAATCTTTTTGCAACATTCTTCCAAGAAATCTATAACACATTTGCTGAAGAAGATCGATGATTATTAATATTTCGATTTCTTCCCGTAATTTTCAAGGGACATTGGAGTTAGTCAAGTCGAATTTCAAGACATCTTGAAAGGTTCTGACGGAATACCATCCGTATTTATGAAAAACCGTAGCATTGGAATTTACAGCACCTTTGGCTTTTTAATATGTCATTGGAATCTAGAATCTTTTCCAAACTATGGAAAAGTTCCTACCTAGTATCCTATTTTTAAAAGTGGAAAAAGATCTGACGAACGTTAGCTATCGTGGAATAGCCATTATATTTTTTCATTCCTAAACTTTTTGAATCAATTACTAATGAAAAATTGTTTACTCAAATCTAAAACAGAATGACTAACAAGTAAACATGGATTCTTCAACGGACGAACAACTAGTACCCATTTACTGGAATCCGTTAACTACTCGCTGATAGCAATGGATTATGGTAACCATGCAGAAAATCTTCATACAGACTTCAGCAAGGCTTCTGATCGCATTGACCCCTGCTTCTATTCAAATGACAAAAAATGAGAATTGAGCCAGGAATTTCTCAAATGGCTCGAATCCTATCTCACTAACCGTCAAAAAATAGTTAGATTCAAAGGGAAGAAATCAAATCCTATTCAAGTCACCTCTGGAGTCCCCCAAGGCTCTCATTTAGGCCCCCTTTTTATTTATTCTGTTCGTGAATGGAATTTCCTTTGTTCTTAAAAACGCTTTCTTACTTCTTATTTATGCGGATGATATGAAACTGTTTTTAGAAATAAGAAATAAAGAAGATATCATGACATTCCAGAAAGAAATCAACATTTTTTTTGCCTGGTGTATCAGAATTTTTTTACAGCTGAACGTAAAAAATGTAATTCGATAACTTTTAGTAGGAAACGAAGCACTCCAGACATAACTATCAATTTGGGGAATCAGCCAGTTGAAAAGTGTAATAGAGTAAGATACTAAGGAAGGAACTTGGGTTCGAAACATACATTCATTAAACATTACAATACTATCATCAACAGAGCAAATTATATGCTTGGATTTATAAAACGTTTTTGTTACAATTTTCATGACCCGTACACACTAAAAACATTTGCATATGTGAGGTCAATACTTGACCTCTAAATCAGATGACGGCAAGTTACATTAAACACGGAGAAAATGTTGACTTTAATATGACTAAAACAAAACTTCAATTTAATTAGATAATCTAAATATTCAAACTGTAAACCTGATAGTTTTCTAAGGCGTACTATATATCTAAGAAGTGAAACTTGACATGTAACTATCATCGTAACAACACAGTCATCTGATTGACGACAAAAATTTAAAAAATAAATGTGTTTATGTGTGTCCCAAATATGCCCGAAATGTTTTAGGGTTCTTTGGGATGCTGAATCACACGTTAAAGTAACCTAGACGAATTCTATTGTTCATGAAGGACCGGACCTGTCGAATTCGCCACAATCAGTTTTGTTCGGTTACCGCCAATAGGAGTGCTCATAACACCCTTTGATAGACGAACATATTCTCCAAGCTCAACACAAGCTGAGAAGAACCTGAATGCGAGTGAACTTGCTGCTAAGTTTCCAAAGATGGAACGGAAAAGATTCCGCACGAATCATTGATTCAATCTTTTCAAAACGATGGGGTTTATAAAAGTGCTGTAACAGTATACAAAAGTCGTGAAGCCTTTCATCTGGGATAATACGTATTTTCGATGATGCTCTGAAACGAAGCAGTCTCGCCTTTATGAAAACGGAAGTGTCGGTGTGGACTTGACTCAGGCACTATTCAAACAACGGAAGCAATCGGACCTGGACTTCGCGCTTTACAAATTCAGATACTCTAAGGACGTTTAGCTCCTCATTAGGGTTATATGTACAGCAGCTCCTGGTTTTAATTCCAGCTTACCGTTTTACAAACAAAAGTCGCAAACGGATAACACGTCAAAAAACTATGGTAAAACCACTTCAAAGAATCAATTAATTTCAATAAGGACCTGCATTCGCACTTTTTGGTTTGATATGTTGTATTGTCATGAAGTCAGCTGTATTAATTAAGATACCTTGGAGGTTCTTTCTGATTGTGTACGAAGGCATTTCTAAAAACGCTTGATGACATATTTCTTGAAGCATAAGACTTTTTGCTTGACTGACTGTAAAATATAATTTCTTAGAACACTTCCCCTGAGCCCTGTGTGAAATAAAATGTGCAATTCTACTTACAGAGCTTCTCGCCTGTGCTGCGCCACGAATCCAGTCGGCAGGAGTGAGTTGTTAATCCGCACGATGCGCTGCCGAAACAGAGGATGACAGTTGAACCGGAACTCCATCTTATGTTGCTATTCTTGGTAACTTCCAACCACTTGTATAAACAGAATTAATCAGAACCAAACTATTTCCTCGTAAGCACTGCACTAAATTTCAAACCCGTAAAATAAACCTCGTTGAACGTTAATTGCACTGGAAATTTCTCCCCTCGTTTTGTTGCTTCGCCTTAGATGATTTGACAGACATGCATTTCAAATGCCAAACATTCTCTAAACACTGAAGCACTGCCCCGCACGTGTGGCTTCCTTTGATCAGTTTTTCGAACGCTGTCTGTTATTGCACTTCGGTTTGCGTCGTGTGACCGCAAGTTAATACATTTATAGAGCACGATTCATCACAATGTCCAGAGCTGAGCACGAAATAGGAAGTTCTGTGGAAGAAATATAAAAAGGAGAATTCGTTACAATTGGGCAGGAAATGTAGGTTGATTCGAACGGGATGATAAGGGGTGGAATTGCGCTTTACTACTATATCATCGTGGGTAACTCCCGCACGAATCGATTTGAGTGCTAATCCGCTTCGGACTGTGATGGATTTATTTTCATTAGGCGACCGTTGACCTGATTGCAGATCATCGGGGGTATTGTCAGGTGGAACGATTGTCGTGAACATTCGTTTGTCAATAGTAATAAACTGTCATTTGCTGGAACGTCTACACGCCTACTACAATTACGTACGGGTTGAACGGGTTGATAGGGGCCAAAATATAAAACGCATCCGTCTCGCTCTACTAACATAGGCGTAGCGAGAGGGGGGCAGAGGGGGGCCATTGCCCTCAACTTTTGAAAAATTTCACGAATTTTAATGTTTGCCTAAATGTTTTATTATTAAGTGTTGATGTTTGATAGATTGCCCTTTTCCTCAATAAAAGCGCGAAGTTGCCACGATTTTGTGACAAGATGTAGAAAACCTGCATTAATCCACCGATGGTGAGACTGGAACCCTTCTTACATTTCACCAGAATTACGAACTCAAATGTGGAGAATATTGTACTGGATACATATTTTCATCAGAAATTCCAGGAAGATCCAGGAATATTCGATATGTCATACATACAGTTTATAATATGAACTATTTGTCAATCCTGAATTCATCGATGTGATTAAAATATTGCCATAAATAGTCTTTAACGACCTGTTAATGTTAATTATATAAAAGGGGAAATTACATAAATATTAGAAATTTCATAGAATCAGTCCATAGAATAAATTATAAGACAATCCTAAGCGTCATTTTTGATTATTGATATGGATTCAAGATGCTTAATAAGTACATGTTCGTTGAAAATAGTAAATGGAGACTTTGTGTAATTTTCGAATATACTCGTTGCAGTTCAAAACCAGACCACTGAGCCAATCGATGCTGCTCTAATTCTATACAGTAGCATAGTGTGGCTAGTCCGCTGTATGTGCTATACAACGCTCCAGATACGACACAATAGAATGCAAGCGGCATCGATTGGTGTGATTGGTCTTGTTCGGTTTTGCACTGCAACGAGTATATTGTCATCTCACAATTATGTGCTCTCAGGTATTGTTTTGGTCATATCTCCATGAAGAATTATCCAATCATAATGAAATTTTGACCAGTTATTTGGAGATATCATAGCTTTGATTTGACACCAACAAAACTAAAATCGGTACACAAATAGCTCAGTATGTAATCGGAGACTAAACTGTTTGATTACTATTATAATAGGCCTTCAAGTACTGTTTCGTTCATATCTTCGTAACGAAATGTCCGAATGAAAAAAATCAATAGCGTTCTATGGGAATGTTGTAGCTTCCATTTGCCGTCAACAGAACTGAAATCGGTTCACAGATGGCTGAGAAACCGATGTGACATTATTTGTAACGCACACACACACATACACACACACACACACACACACACACACACACACATACATACACACAGACATGTGCTCAGTTCGTCGAGCTGAGTCGAATGGTATATGACATCTGGCCCTGTGGGCCTCGGATAAAAAGTCGAGTTTTCAAGCGATCTTAATACCCTTCTATTGATGTAAGAAGGGTAAAAAAAGTGCAAAAAGTGGGCATCCATGAGAATTTTTTTTAAATAGTTAAGACTAAAAATTTTCAACATATGATTTTCTACGGGCAAGACGAAACGACTCATATCCGAATTTCAGAGACAAGACAGCATGCTAATCAGAGCGAAAGGTTGCTGTTGTTTTATCCTATTTATAGATTTTATCCGTTGATAGCAGCATGAGTAAGAAAATAAACATGATTGACCACCCGAGGCTGCTACTCCGTTGTTGCCAGATGTGCTGTTTTTACACAAAGAACCACCAGATGAAGATTGCGACTAGCATACATTCTCAATGTGAAAAAAAAACGGGTGATCTCAAACTAATGCAATAACCAGCACCTGCCTCGCCCGAATGCAGGTCAAATAAGGGAAGGAAATTTCATAAGAAGGGAAGCACCAACGCGATCCTACGTTAAACTTGCGGTTATATCCTAAATATATCCCCATTTTTTTAATATTAGTACATAATTCTGGAAATGAGAAGGAAAAATAGTATTTTTCATTTAATTCCAAATACCATTGGTTATCTTGAGATACGCGTATTTCGTCTACAATGAGCAGACTTCTTCAGTGTCTTGTACTAATAACTCGACCTATTTCTGATTTGAACCTATTTACACAAATAGTGCTATTCAAACCAATCACAAAATCGGATAGTGGTTTACTTGCACCAGGATATGGTGCTACAGAGAACATGACAAACCAATATTATGGATCACAATGATTTTTGATCCCCACCACCGGACCACCAGCCCAGCGAATCCCAAACATCTCACCCGGAAGCATTTTTGTAGTTTATTTTTCTGTGCTCACTCGATTACTCATATCGCTGAATTATTGATAACCGAAACAATACGAAACGCAACTTTATGTGCAACTTTATGCTTTTATTATTGTCCTGGCGCATTGGTTTAGCATCAACCGGGGAGACTTGATCCTATACTCAATAATGTCATTATCTCCAATCCGCTCAATCAATTGCTATGTTTTGTGATACATTGGATGGAGTAATATTATTTGACGGGTGTTGTAGATAACTCAATACAGACGTCATCCAAATTTTGCATATTGACAGGCAATCTATGAAGACCCACCTAGTACCTTATAGTAAGATGCTTAGAGATGGACCGCAAGATTCGATGAGCTACCTCAAAGATTTTTTTCTGTTTCTATGGGAGAAAAACTGTGTTTTTGCGGTGTTGCTTTGTCAATATACACAGTTCGAATGAAACATGTAAATTTATGACGACTTAGATGCAACAAATTTACCTACGTCATATCCAATAGAAATTTAAGCGTGATCCTCAATTTACAGCACAGAAAAATGTTAGCTGTAAATTTACTCGTACTGTATAAATAAGCGCTGTAAATTTAAAATATGCTTTAATCAACCGGTCAAATTTGTTGGGATTCTATAAAGCAAATTATATGTTTGTTTGTTTTTTGCTTAAAAAATAAAATCAACATGTTATTGATAACAATATATTTATTGGTCTTGTGAAGTTTTCTACAAGAAAATGTCATCTGTGTTCGATAGTTTTTTTCACACATCGACAAAGAATAAAAAGCAGTCAAGTTACTCTTATTCAGAGTTCAAATTTTCTACCAGACACTTGTAAACATGCTGATTTCGGTGAATTAGGGTGTGGTTCATGTAATCCAACACACTTCCGCTGCGATTTCCACAGTCACACATAATTTTTTCGAACATTCTCAAACCGTACTTCAAAATATTCAGTTTTCACTCCCGAACCTGGACGTACACAATATGACGGTGGCATTTGTTTGATTCTGACATGACAAGCTGAGCAGTGATGCTGAATTGTGTTGAGCTCGTGTATATTTCAAGTGTTTGACTTGGAAAAATAAGAGCGTGTCGTATAGTTATATTTTATCGATTGCATATATGAATTCAGGCTCGTATATTTTTTTAAATGCGATACAGTTTTACATGAACAAGTAATTTACTGTATTTTGAATTGGAAAATATGCACAACGATTAATTATGTCGACGAGTTTTCAGTGATGGTTTAGATTACATCATAAGTAATTTTCATAATTTTTTCTGTGTATACACCGAACATTTATTTTCGTAAATTAGCTTTCACTCGTTTCGTAAGTATGAATTTTGTATATAGAACAAATGTCTCGTAAATTGTATGAAACATTCTTAATGCTTGTTATCTGGTGAAATGCTATCATAATACCACTTTGTACAGTGCACGGAATGAATTTCATGAAGATCAACCAATTGCTGCTTCTCTTCAATCGTGCTCATGTTGGTACATGTTGGTATTGCTCCTCGGGTGTGCTGGAATCACTGATTTAATTTTTTTTTTCAATTACATACTGAGTCGATATAGAAGATCTGTCAGTCAATCATGCAACCACCAGAGTTTCTTTTTTATTGATAACAAAATATTCGTAGTAGTCTATATTGTTTTCGTACAATGCACGAATGTTCTTTCTGTGCCAATAAATGCTACGTGTTTTAGAGGGTTAAGCATGTGAAATTGAATACGAAGGTAGCTTCTTGAAAAGTACAAATCGGTTTATAATGAATACAACGAATAGATTTTTTAAGTCCTACCTTCGATTTCTTAATAAAATCAAAATTTAATTTTCAGTGTGGGTGAGAGGCTCGTTGAGGAAAAGTATATTTTCAGTTCAAACTGTGAACAAACTCGGTGGTTATCCTATACAAAAACCCAACACGACTGTAAAGTGAATATTTCGACACATGACAGTACCCGCTAGAGTTTACCATGGTTGCTAATTAAATGCGATTCGATTTTGAAACATGTAGAAAACCTAAGGTTTTTAAAATCCTTTTTGTTTTTTTTTAATTCCAGAATAAGCCTAGAATTGTTGAATCTTGTTGCCAAAATTTGACGGGTGTTCTAAAGTACTTTGGGTAAGCGTAGAGAAGATAATTCACCCGTCGTTCAGGTGGATTGTCACAAAGTGTGGGCTCGATTCCTGCTCTAGCCGGTGGAACTTGAAAATGTCCCTAATCTTCTGGGCCACCGAGCGTTGTGATGTCCGTTGTATAATGTTATGTATGTTACGTTATCTTATGCAACCGCTGGTTGAAGACGGTGTAATTCTCTCTCTCTTTCGTTCTCTTTCTCTCTCTCTCTCTCTCTCTCTCTCTCTCTCTCTCTCTAAAAAAAATATCTTGCCCCACCCTATTTGAAATCCTGGCTACGCCTATGTCTACTAATCCAATCCCCGAGCACCAAGCCCACCTTACATAATTTAGACTAATCTGGCCATCATCCGTTCACTTGCCCCGTTATTGCCGACGCTGCCCATTGGAAGGTAGGGTGATTGAAAATTTTCTTTGCGCTCTCTTGCTTGGGTCATCCGCCTTCGGTTAATGTAGTTTGTCGATTTCAATATTGCTACAGATTGAACATTGCTTGTCGTTGATTCATATTTGTGCCCACCACTTGCATCGATGGTAGACAGCAAGAGGAAAATTAACGGAGTGGAAAATAAGCGGGAAATGCCTTACCGATACTTGTCGCCGTTGTCCGTTTGAAATATGAATGGGTATTTTATGAGATAGGTAGTGTTTGTTTTCACATTAATGTTTATTAGAGTAGCCAAGCTCTACTCCAGAAAGCACGTGCGCAGACTACTTTCTTAGGTTCCTTTAAAAAAACACACTGTTCGAAATAATCACCTCACGTTCGTTACCTATTTCGACTCAATAGTTCCATTTAACGAGTTGCTCCGAATCTTGCACAAACGGTCAGATTTATCCAGGTCAACGAAAACCGTTCACCCTAGATGTGTTCTTAATTATTCGAATCGATTGGCTGTAGGTAGTGCTGAGTGGCCATAAAACATACCACAAGCCTCTTGTTCTTTTCGGCAACAAAAGTCAAGTTGAAGGAAATAGTGGCGCAAGCCTTGCCCTCGCAGTCAACGAACGGTTTTCGGTCGTAAAGGCAAATCAATGCGGTGCGTTGAGCTTTTCCAACGTGGAAATCATTTTTCATGTGACTCCCCACTTTTCGTTCGTTGCCGATATGTTAATTTACGTTTCCAACGGCGGCGTGCTATGAAATACTTTCTTGCTTTCGTTGTACATGGAAAAAAAAATCCAGCGTCAGAATAATAACTACCTCATTTTGAGTGGATTAGGATCTGGTTAATGTATTCCATATTTCCTACGAAAAAAAAGACGGAAAGAGGCGTTATGTCCCCTTTTTCAGACGACGGAATAGACGTGTATATTGCATCACAAGGCATTATTTCGTATCATATTTTGTATACTTCCAAGTGACAACCAGGGTGGCCACAGACTCGGGAAATGCGGGAAAAATGCGGGAATCCAGAACCATCGGGAAATATGCGGGAAAAAGGCGGGAATTTCAAAAGTCATCGGGAACCTTTTTCAAATGATTAGAGTAGCGTTTTTGTCATTTACTCGGTCCACCGATCTCATTGCTCAGCCTGTTCAAAACGTACCGCTTAGAGCATCTTCAGCGGTGGTCTATTTTAACATCTTTATAGTTGATTTGAATCAGCAAACTTAAAAAGAACCAGCTAAAACAGACCAAATTTGCGTTCCCCGCACCGGTGTAGTATTTCTTGTTGTTAAACCCACCAACACCTATCATCTTGTCGTCAATCTTACAATATCCAGAGATCAGAAGTTTTGTTTTTTTTTTCAGAGACTGAGGATTTTTCGCAAACTTTTTACCATGGATTGGTTTGAGTGGTGGTGAATGTGTGAATGCATGCATCTCATTTAAACGATATTTGATAGTGCTGATAGTGATAGATAGAGCCACGCCAACCTATGACAAGAAGCACTTTCTGCGACGTTTCAACATGCCCAGGGATATGATCCTAGACATTATGCGACAACTACAGTCAGATGTTGGTGTATGTCCTCAGTTAGTTCTCTCGACGAAAACATGGTGGTTGGTGACCCTGAGGATTTTTTGCAAATCTGTCCTTAAGACTTACGGCCCGCAGTATTTACGCCCACAATATCGGAAAAGGTTAAGAAAAATTATCTCCCAAAAGTTCGAAAAAAATCTTGTAAATTTAGTGCACTTAGAATTTTAGGGAACTTATCAGAAGCTCGGTATACTTTTTAGATTTGACTTAGACTTCCCCGAGGTTTAGCCATTCTCGCTGATGTCAAAGGAACATACCATAAAATCAGGGAATGTTCCAGAAATTAGGGGTTCTTCCTAGAAGTTCAGACAACTTTCCTGAAATTCAGATTGCTTTCCTAGAATTTCAGGGAATTGTCCAAAAATTCAAGGAAGCACCACGAGTTCAGGAATCAAAGTAATGGTTCTTCACATAAGTTCGGTAACTATCCAGAAATTCAGGGGGCTTCCAGAAGTTTAGAAAACTTATCAGATTATTTTGGGTATTTCTTCAGAAGTGCTGAACATCTTGAGTAGTTCTATGCTCAAGATGTACAGGGAACTTCCCAAAAATTCAAGGAACTTTCCAGAAAATTAGAGAACTTCCAATAGAGAACAGTCAAGAAATTCATGAAGCTTTTCAACAGTTTGCGGATCTTCCTAGAGGTTTAGTGAACTTCTTAAAATTTCATGAAACTTGCTAGACAAATACAGAGCTTCTTAAATTTTAGCGAACATGTAGGAGTTCAAGAAACTTCCTTGAAGTTCAGGGTTTCTCATGAATTCAATAAACTTCTCAGAACTTCAAGAAATGCTCACAAAGATCATGGAATCATCTCCCCCAAAGATCAGGAAACTTTCCAAAAGGTCAGCAAACATCTCAGACGTTCAGACAACGTCCCAGAAATTTAGAAAATTTCCCAGAAGTTCAGGGAACTTCCAGATGCTTGAAAAAACTCGCGGATGCTCAGGGGATTCAGCAATTCAGGAAATTTCTCAGTAGTCCTGCGATCTTCCAAGAATTTCAGAAAACTTCCCCCAAGATCGGGGAACTTTTCAGAATTTCAGAAAACGTCCCAGATAAACAGGAAACTGGTTTTTTGAGCATTCGAAAAGTTTGGAAACATTGAAAGATTTTTCCATAAGTTTGGGGAGCTTCCTAGAACTTCAGGGATCTTTCCAGGTGATCGAGAAACTTTCCAATTGTTCCGAAAACATCCCAAAATTTCAGGGTATTTAAGTTTTAAGAAGAACTTAAACTTCTTACTACTCGATAATTTTTCGAACCCAACAAAAACGAGAATAAAAAAACCAACTACTTTTTAATCAATTTCATAGAATTTCCACCTATTCACAATCTTGGAGATCATCAAAAGTTCTTGTACGGTTTAACAACATCTCAGTAATGCTAACTATTTACAATAAACTTCTCTAAAGTTACACCATTTCTCTTCTCGAAAGACAGCGAGCAAAACTTCATGATTATCTGGAAACTTCCAATTATTTTATTCAACTGCTGAGAAGTTTAATCAACTTCTGGCATGTTCATTATAGATATTTCCACCCAATCTTCATAGATATTCCGAAGTTCATTAAAATTAAATTTTTAAAAAGTGCGTTCAGTTTGAAATTTAGAAGCTTTTTTAAGTTCTGAAATGATGCAAAATAGATCCGGTATGTGAAACAAAATTTACAAACACTAGCGATGAAGCGATGTTTTTGCGTTTGGCCTAAGCAAATAAAATTCAAACCACGATTTGAACCACCGTTGAAGATGCCGTTAGAAGATCTGGCTACACGGCTGTAACAGGTGAGGCCAGAAATGAACTTATCTTTCATGGGTGGCGAATGTGTTTGAAGTTTGGCGAATTGCGTTTGTAAGAGTGTGTACACATGGTGAAGGAAGAATTTGGGCAGCTGTGCTCGAATGCCGTCTATTTGACCAAATAATACCAATTTTGACAACATTTGTTGAAAATTGGCTCATACTGTCGCACAAAAGGCGTATCTTAAATAAATGGAAAGTGTCTGGTGGTGAAATCAAACTCGAAAGGAGGGTTGGGAGCTCAGAGATTTAGCGACGAGTTTTATATTAACTCATTTTAACAGTCAGGAAAATGGGAAAGAATTCGGGGAAAATGCAGAATTTTTATATTACGATTCGTGCTAGCCACCCTGATAACCGTTATTTAAACAAAACTCAATCATTAATTGATTTGCATGACAGAAAATCTAAATCTTTTGTCATTTGACAGCTCATGTGATTATGATGGACCGAAAGTCATTCTTCGGAACGCGCTTCCTCCGCGGAAATGAAACAGAAACCTTAGACGAAAGCAGCCAAAAACACCAACGACATCAGGATTGTGCATTTTATCGCAACTTTTACCCACTTTCAAACTCCGCACCTGGCCCGACGAAGTCGTCATCGTTTACGATCGGAAGCGTGTTGGTCTTCTTCCCGGGTTCAATACCGGCTGTAGTCATCGTTCCGCCATACATATGTATGTATATATATTCCATGCAACGATCACAGAAGGCGCTGATTGAAGAGATCTTCATCCATCGAAGACGGCGGCGGCCCGCGCGCTCATTCAGTTCGATGACCCACATTTTTTGAGAGATGATAAAACTGCGAGTCGTTTTCACTCGTTTTTCGTTTTTAGGCTCTTCCTATCTGTTGAAATGTAATTAGATGCTAGATTTGCCACTTGTTGGCAGTTGGTTGCTGTGAATTGCTCTTTTCACCTATATGATGATATTTGAAAAATTTCAGCGACTTGTTATCATTTGAATCACCACAAAATAGTTTAACATAATCAATACTTAGACAACTGATGAATTTCGCAAACGCATGATTTTCACTTTCTTCCAGATTCGAATCAACTCCTCTCTCATCTACCATTTATTTTTGTTATTACAAGCTACCTTGACGACGTCCGCCATTGACGCTGCCGATGAAATTGAAACCGAAAAATCCGAGCCCCAATATAGGAAAAAGTGCGCTTGTCGAACCAAACAATGTTGGCATTCTGATGCTTCCGACGCGACCCAAATACCCCATCGTACCCAGGAAGTGCACAGTTCCCCTCTCGTTGGAAACGACCAACTGTCTCTGGACCGGCAGCAGTTATTTATTCTCTTCTACGATTTCAAGGTTCGCCCATTCAGTCGAGAAATTTCTATTCCTTCGCGGAACTACTTCCTATGATCTCTTGAGGGGGAAGTCATTGCAAGTTGATCTACCTACCCATAGTTGGCATCGTCAGCATTGTCGCCGTCGTCGTCAATGGCCGTAGATGGAAACAAGGCCAACTGCGTGGTGCCAGAATAACAACAACAACAACAACAACAACAACAACAACCAACGCCACCAAGTAGGCTGCGACGGAGTTGCGATTCAATTGTGCCCCGACTAACTCGGCTCATTTTTTTGTTTAAATGCAACAATTATCCCACTCACCGACTGATTTTCACCAACGCGAGTGCAGTTACTCCAGATGTGGCAAACGCGCGACAAGTGATGTGGTGGCTCTTCCTAGCGAAAGTTCCGAGCGGAATTGGAGCAAATCGAGAGTCAATATCGCGAAAATTGTCCGAATCATACCGACTAATTTCCCTTTTATTGTAATTTGCGTTCGAATTCATACGGCAAACACCGAGCCCGATCGCAGTGGGCGCATTCGCGTTGAAGCTGGTTACCATCGCGATGGCCTAATTTTTTTCAATTTTTCCATTTAATCTTCCGCGCAAAAATTTCCGTTTGTAGATGTATGCGCACGCGGGAAGTAAACGATGAAAATATGCGCACTTGCTGCGGAGATGACGGTGCGGATAGAGATAAGAAAAACGCTAGATGAATGAAGTTTTTGCACTTTTTTTTTTCTTGGGTTTGTAGTTTTCCTAGGCGTTGAGTTATTTTGTGGGTAGCTGAATGTGGATAGCGGTATATTTCTGCTGGGTTATTATCGGGTTTAAGTGGTTTTTGTTCCTTGTGTATGGTTTGTTTTTAATTCTCACCGGATTGGTTTTCTGTGCCCTATTTTGGTTTGATTCCTAAGTGCTAATCTTTGAGTGCAATGCGTTTATGTGAGTAGTTGCATTTCAATTTGAAACAATTAAGACAACATTTATAAAACTAGATAGTTCTGTTGAAACATTTTGTGTAATCTAAACTTCAGAGATTGTTCTTGAAATGAGAAACATTAGATTCATGCAAATTTAAACAAATATAGTTTTTCATCTTGCGTTTACTATTCATAAAGAAAAGTAGTTTTATTTTCCTTGCCATGATCGGGAAAAATGACTTTTCACTTTGATCACCTTGAAACACGGAAACAAATCCGGTTCTGTTTTTATGGATGAGAAATCATGAAAGCAATTTCTAATTCTATCATTTCATGACACATATTTATGGTGTAATGAATGAATTCGTGAGTAAAGTTTTTAGTGTCAGGCATTAACATGGTTTTAACTCGATTTAATCATGATTTTATGTATTTCCATTGGGGTGAAAAAAATGAAGCCTGTCCTCGTAAAATTTCGGATATTCTGCTTTCAGTGTAGATTTATATAACAGCTGAAACTATCCACTTTATTTCGTTGTACAACATGTTTACATTATTCTGGTGCAGTTGGAAAACCGGAACATAGCAGTCGCGCCAATCCATTTTACTCCCGTTCATGAGCAAATGGGCTCATACACGCTGTATAGCGCATCTAGATGCGCTGTACAGCGTACATTTCGAGATGCGCCATTGCTTGCAGCACTACTGATGCGCCAGTTCGGTCTTCTAGAAGGTAGTAAATCGATTGGCGCAGGACTGCTATACGATCGCGAGTGTTTCGTTACTGCATCAGGAATATATCACAGCTGAAACTATCCACTTTTTTCGTTGTACAACAAGTTTACATTATTGGTGCATTTAGTGAAATGGCGTTTAATCAAGTTGATGTGCGCAAACGCGTTTTGTAGGAACGTCAGCCAAAATTCGACGTTTTCGGTACGCGATCTTGCCAAGAAACTAAAACTACCGAAAAGAACCATATTTTGTGTTTGCAAATCATTTGACCAGATTAAGAGACGAACCAGCCTCCGACTGAAAGTATCTTAAATAAAGACATCTAAATCTCATTTGACCAGCGCTTGACTGTGGATCGGAAGGTTGGTATTATTGAAGGTGGTACATTATTGGCAAAAATCCCATTGCGAAATGTGTGCTCGCAAAGTTGGAAAGTGAAAATCATACGCAAAAAAAGTGAAGCAGAGACGAGGACTGATGGTGTACAACGTGAAAAAGGTGCCCAACCGTGATGGTAAGCAAAACTTCATTTCAAAAATCGTGCTATGGAGCTTCTACAATAAGTTTTTCCAGAAAATGGACAAAAAAGTAGTTTAAATTCTCCAAAAGTATTTAGGTATGGCAAGCTATATAAAATTATGGTCGAAAACCCAAAAGTTTAGTCTCTATCGACACTATGAACTAAGTAACAGTGTACAAGAAAGAATGTCTGCAAAAGCGGTTGCTACAAATAAAAGCCTGTCTGCCTAACTGTCCAGAACTTCGCCCGATAGAGAAATACTGGCCTCTGGCTAAGCGGAAACTCTTTCAAACTAAGAAGCCAGCAAATGGGATAGACGATTCTAAGAGAAGATGGAGAACCCCCACCGCTAGCATATCTTAGGATATTCTACGGAATCTGATGGCGGGTGTAGCACAGATACCTCGAGGATCTTACAGAAACATAGATTAACATCTCAATCAACTATTTTTACTGGATATATAACTACGTTACTAAACGTGAACAATCGGTTTTGTTGAATTGTGCCTGGCATTATCTTAGTGTCCGAAATTCAACGCGAACATTGTTTATTGTGTATAAAGCTTGCTTCAGATAGAATTGGAACAAAAACAATTGCCTGTATTTCAGTTATTTATTATTGAATTTAAGATCTTTTTTTATACAAGTGTAGCGTTTTCTTCATACTTTTAAGAAAAAATACGGATAAAATTATTCGTCATGATTTCGAAGGAATTCTCGAATTTTTCCTGTAACACGGCTCATTAGGCGGCGCACACCTTCTTCGTCCATCGTTTTAGCTATCTTATTCCACCAGGTCTTCATCTGATTGATGTCTTTGACATCCTTTCCCTTTGCCTTGAGTCTCCTCTTCATGATTGCCCTGTATTTCTCAATAGGGCGGAACTGGGGGCAGTTTAGTGGGTTAAGGTTTTTCGGAACAACCTGGACCCCTTTCTTTGCATATCATTCTTGAACGACTTTGCTGTAATGACAGCTTGCCAAATCTGGCCAAAACATTATGGATGGTCGTGGGATCGAATGAACGGCAGAATTCGTTTTTGGAGAGATTCTTTTTGGTATAGTTCCGACGTCATTGTCTTATTTGTAACGAAAACTTTCTTTTTTTTGCAACAGCTGCAAATGCCCTGCCAATCATGAATTTTCGTGCAAATTTGTCGGCAAAAACAAATTTAAATTTGGCTGGAACATCCTCCGAGCCGTTGCCAAGTAAAATGTTTGACCTGGGATTTGCCCGAAGTCAGCCTTGACATAGGTTTCATCGTCCATCACAAGACACCCGTCGAACTTGGTCAGCACCTGGTCGTATAGCTTCCGAGCACGGATTTTGGCCACACTATTCTGTTTTATGGTCAGCCAAATCTGTTTGATAGCTCGATACGACTTGATTCCTTCCCGGAGTCGAGTTCTCCTCACGGTACTATGGGCAGCCCGGTATTTTCTGGCCAAATCACGGTCCGACAGATTGGGATTCCTCTTAATCGTCTTCAAAATCTTACCACGCAGTTTCCGGTCGACAGTTCCACTCCGACGATTGGCTTGAGGCTTCCGAATCGTCGTCAATGTTTCCTTATACCGTTTGATAACGCGCACAATGGATTTTCCAAATAACTGTGCACAATTTTTTCCCTTCTTTCGGCTTCCATGTTGATTGTTTACAAAGTACAGTCGGTTTGCGGAATGTCAAAAATACATTCGTGAAGCTGACAAAATTTCCGACACGTGGGCGCCAAGAACTTCCAAATCTGTCCACCAGGAGCGCCACAATATGAGCAAAAGTTTGTTCCAATTCTAAATGAAGCAAGCCTTAATCACCTGTTTTCTCATTTACAGTATGCGTCAGAAAATCTTGAGACTCCATTAATACTATCTTACCACTCAAGCCGTTCAACCTAGTTTTACAAAATTTTGTTCCAGGTGTCAGTCATTGTTTACAAACAGATTAATGTATTTGAATTTGTTCGGATTAAGAAATTCTCAGATTACTTCGCGCCCAGAAGTCAGTTTCGGATATCATGGCTCTTGTCAAATGTTCAAGAGCTACTGTATTTCGAGTCAAGGCATCAATTGGACTCCCAACAGTACCAAGAAAACCTGGAAGTGGTCGGAAGCGATCTGTGAGAACTCCAGCATTGATACAGTCCATTAAGATGAAAGTTACTCGTAATCCTGCAAACGTCATTTTCCTCAACCCGCTCCTTCGTTTTACCCATTCGCATAGCATAGATCAACCTCAAATGACTGGAAGAAACTTAAAAAAGTGATTTCAGATCATCTAAATATCAAATAAACTTAACTTAATGTTCAACATCACATTCTGGCAACAAGCCTAGATGTGAGAAGGAGCTGATGAAGATATTCTCTTCGATACACGCGAACAAATGCAAAATACACAAAGGCAAAATTTGAGCGAACTTCTTCAGCAGGAAGAAAACTAATGGTTTTCTAAATGATGTATTGTAAATCTTCAATATGACAGTAATAAATTGGAAATCAATCAGGCTTTATTCATCGAATCATTAACCCAATAGATAGAGCTTATGTTCGTTTCATTTAAAGTGAAATTGTTTGGAATATGTACACCTGAGAAAAATCAACAAGGAGTCGATGATTCAAAGCGCTATTTGGAGATGTTTACGCGAAAAAAGGAGGAGTTTTTGCGTCGATACATCACAATGCATGAAACATGGATTCACCACTTCACTCCAGAATCAAATTGACAGTCTGCTGAGTAGCGTGCAGGCGGAGAAAGCCGTACAAAGCGTCCAAAGACTCAAACATTGGCTAGGAAGGTAACGGCCTCTGTATTTTGGGATGCGCATGGAATTTTATTCATTGACTACTTGGAACATGGAAAAACAATCAACAGCGACTATTATGTCGGTTTGTTGGATCGTTTGAAGGCCTAAATCGCCTAGAAAAGCCTTCATTTGAAGAAGAAAAAGGTGCTCTTTCACCAAGACAATGCATCGTGTCACAAGTCAATAAAAACAGCCGCAAAAATGGTCGAATTGGGTTTCGAATTGCTACCGCATCCATCGTATTCTCCAGATCTGGCCTCCAGCGACTACTGGCTCTTAGCAGAACTCAAAAAGATGCTCCGTGGAAAGAGATTTGGCTCAGATGAGGAAGTGATTGCTGAAACTGAAGCATATTTTGAAGGTCTCGATAAATCGTTCTACACCGGTGATATCGAAAAGCTAGAGAATCGTTGGAATGATTGTTACACTCTGAATGGTGTTTATATTGATGAATAAAAATGAATTTTGGCAAAAAAATGTCGTTTTCCTACTAAGGCCTGGGACTTATTGACCGACGTGCTGTGACTAATGCAGTTTCCTATCCATTGCTGTAGAATATGAGGACAATTTTCGTAACCGGAAGTCTTGAATTTCAGTTTTATTAGCGCTGGAAATGGTACAGGTTCGTCACGTTCCACCCATTACTTCCCAATAATTCAGCGTATTTTGTGTAGCAACACCATATGACAATGGAAGAGTGCTTTTGTGCCAGTATCACTTCATATGTAATTTTTTATTTGCATTTCATTTCATTTCATGCATGCAATGTTTGGGATAAATAGAGCCGCAGAGTGAGCATCAAAAATTCTAAAAGTTTTGCCACTTAAAGGATTCTTAATATGAATCTGAAGAGGTTCCTTTTTCCATATGATTTATAGGGCAGGTTAATATCACTTCCAGTGCGGTAAAAACTCAATCTTAATTGAAAAAAAATCGATGAAATTGAGAAAGACCACCTTTTATTATCATCACACCATAGTAAGTTCATTTGAACTTAGCAAGTATATTCAATTGAGCCACGAAGACTTCATTTTCAATTGAGAACCATACTTACACTCAATCAAACTAACTCACCTACTTCAAGCAGTTGAAAACAACGCCTTCAAATTCATTACGTCGACTTGCGGCCGTGCTCTATGATTTGAATTCATTCGCTGTCAAATTTGTTTGGAAATTATCTTATTGCAAATAGCATTAAGTTTGGAAACAATGGCTTGACTACAGGCCCGTACATGTATTAGGTATTATTTCTCAACCCCCGCTTTTACTCTTAGAGGCAACTGAGAAATTGGTGAGTTTACCATCTTTTAGGTAATTTAGTGGACTCCTGTAATATAAACGAACCGTTAGTTTTAGCGCATAAAAGGCTAAAAATTCGGAACGTAGAAACGTGTCAAAGGTGATACGTTAACTATTTAACAGTTACACGGATCATTCATTATTAATGTAGGTTTAGTGTCAGAGCGATAAATTTTGAAGGAAAATGTATTTAAAGAAAGCGTTCCTAATTAATTCTTCTATCAGGAAACAAATTCAGCCATTTAAAATAATTTTAAATATATGATATCAGTTGATTGCTATCAGGTTGCTTGTTTATTTTTTAAATATATTGAGTGAAAGATAAAGTAATAAAGTGCAAAAATTAGTAATTCAGAAGAATCGGTCATCGCCTTTCATACGACATATGTAGTTCTCATGTGTATCATTCCGAATGTACATGCTAGCAACGACTTTGCTCAACCAACCGTGGCTTCTAGCGGGTCCAGCAACTGTCTCAGGCCTTCCCACTGAAAACATGACAGTGGAAGATTATGATAAGACACGGGTTTTATTCCTGAATCTATTAACAACTGTTGGTCAATAGATACGGCCTCTTTTGTAATGTAACGTGGTTTCTTCACCGGCGGTGCTTGTTAAGCTATGAAACCGTGTTCTTTGGCCATGTTTGGATGACAAACCCGAAAATTTCGGATAAAGTTTCCGACGTCATACTTCCTTTGAATTTATGTGCTTGCGGTTTTTCCGCTTGATCTCTGTTTTCCGTCTTCCATTTTGGATGCCACAAGGATCTCAATTGATGTTTCGTCACTGCTTCAATCGAATGATTGTTCTGTACATTTGACAAATGCTACGATCACTACGACCAGCGGTTCGAATGAATGTGTCTTCATACAATCGAATGGAACAAAGTCCGTGAATAGTAACCCGTATGAATGAAACACTCACATAATTCAAATCCATTCAAAAACCACCGATGTTTTAAATGAACAGAAGGTTCGCCAGGTTCGATTGATGGTTTGTGTTAGTTCGAATTCAAATGAATGATTTGATAATTTGCAGCACTGATCACTTCACGATTTTTGAGACTGAAAATCACAAACAAAACAAAGCAAACAACGCTCAAATTGCTAACCCATGAATTCTCCAGAGGGGCAAACGATTCTTGAAAATTTCACGCCTGAAGTCCTAATAGTATTTGCTCATAAAACTTCGAAGTGATAGACACTTTATTTCTCAACTTTGATGACAAACACTACTACACAAGCTTTGGAAAAGGGAAGATCCGAAGAAAAATAGGAAACTGCAAAAAATATTGGTTTTCACTTTCTTACTAACGGTATATTTTTCTATCTGTTGGAATACACTAGCTTCTCGATAATCCGGAGGAGCTGCACAGCTATCTGGTTGATTTGGACGAAAACGCTTTCGAAAATCTGGTGTTATCAGCAAATGATATCGACTTTGGTATCGTCCCTCGAGCGGTGAAGACAGCGATTTGGATGACCCTTCCGGTTTCGGCGTGAACGTCGAGTGAACATCGTGTGAAACATTGAACAATGACAAATCACAAGCATGCTCGTCAAGCAGAAATAAGAAGTCTGATGGTCAGACACTAAATCGGATGTGAATGCAGCTGTTGTTCTCGAAGGACATTAGCCAAATCTTAGTGATCTCTGCTCGGAACATTTACGGCCTGCCGTTAAAATGTTCCGCCACCTATTTGACGCAAATTTCGTCGGACTAATCACCACAGAGACAAATAAGTACGACCTGCCAGAAATTACCAATGTTATAATACCGGAATTGTACAAATTCTAGGAATTTTGCACGCTTCCGGAAACGTAGAAGTGTTAAGTAAGCGGTTTTACTGAGAAGCAAAAGAAGATATGTACAGCAAATCTTAATATATCTGCATTTCAACGATAATTTACTTGATGATGGGTCCAACAAATTGTGCAAGGTTCGACCTATGATTGTACTTGCGAATGTTTCGGAAAACTGATCAGCCATTGAGAAAACATTTCTCTATGGACGAAGCTAAGGAGTCTTACTATGGCAGAACTTTATGAAGCAATGTATCCAAGGAAAGCCATTTCGTTTTGGCTATAAATGTTGGTGTCTTTGCACTCGGCGACCGGTATCCTCTATTGCAGTCCATCCCGCAAAGGTAAAAAAAAAACACATTTAGTAGGGGTACGTGTTGCAAAAACATTCCGGCTGAGAAAAAAAGAGAGGAGCAGTATTCCAATCCCATATTTCCAAAAAGTGCAACATAGGAATAAGTGGTGTTGATCTCTTCAACGCGGGCTATACCGCATCATCCATGTTTGTGCTGAATAATGGAATCGTCAATCTTTGGCATATCTACAGAAAGAACTATGGAAACTGATCTTTGATCGGTTTCCTCAGGGCTATCTGCGAAGGACTTCGAAAAGACAAAAATCCACCGAGTTTCAGAGTTCATGTGGATCAAGCCTAAATAATCGAAATTTTCGGAAGTTAGGTTTGACGGAAACTGCATTTCATCAATAACGAATCCCACCAGTCCCCACCGAAGGTGTGAATATTGCAACCGATGTACGACGTATACTTGCTTGTAGTGTGATACCTGTTGGCACCTTTCGGAGTTCTTTTTCAGTAAGCAGTGGCACTGCAGCCGATACACGAAAGTGCGAATTCATGAAAATGATTTTTCATGGACAGGAGTTGCTTTGGAACCAAGATCAATTCGTGTAGCCTGTGAATCAGACGTTGCTCTGGCGATCAAACAAAACTGAAAAGTCGAGACCACTTGGTGTTGTGGGCGTTTGCCCTTAAGATGCCGCTCTACGGGAAAGGTCCTGTGATGACTGTGAACATTCAGAACTAGTCTGGAGTTGGATACAGGTAAAAGATCTTCTTTTTTTTCAAGGCGACGGCGCATTGGATTGCTGTAGTGACATCGATGCGTCTTAGAAACTACGACAGCACAGAAGCCTACATAGATTTGGTATTGACAAGTCATAAACTGGCAAATTTTCCAACTAACCTTGAGCTGAGTGGCTTGCTTCACTGGTTTTGATGAGATCGCTAGAGTATGACTCGCCGATAGGGATGGACTTGGAAGTTGGTTGTGGATGCAGTGGAAGCTAGAAGCTAGCCGGTAAGATGTCAATGGCCATGAAGCAGTCTTGATGAAGGAAAGCGGACCACAATTGTATCGGCGCCTAACAACCAGAAAAATGGTTCTCGCTGCAATTGCGACATGATTGGTCATTACGCAGCGAACTGTCCGGGAGAGGACTAATTTATCTGAACGCAGTTAAGGGCGTGTAGTTTAAACACCAGCAAAACGTTGCTGGTCACTATCTACGTAGATGATTTTCTGATCTTCCCAAACAACTCGTAGATGAAGAAACTGCTGAATAACATCTTACGATCGCGGTTCCAGATCAAAGATCTTGGCCAAGTGAATTTCTATCTTGGGCTTACGATCAACAGCGATCGAGAGTGTTAAAAAAAGTGAAGATCAAGCCGGGGTTGTGGAAACAGAAGTGAGATCTAAAAATCAATAAAGAGGAATGTTGAAGATCATGTAATATATGAATTGCAAAGCAACAGAAGTTCAATTATATTAAGTTGAGTTAATTATTAAGTTAAGATCAATTCAGAAAAAAATCAGAACTATCATAAATGCATTTAAATGTTTCATTAGGCAGGAAGCAGCGACTTGTAAGAAATATTGCGAACAAAGATAGGCTTTCGCATTCACAGAATCCTGTTCTTGCAGAATCAATATGCAGGATATGCACTAAATCGTTAAACCCATCTGAATTTTTCCGTAAAGTTGTAAGTTTAGTGTTTAGTTTAGTTTTTGTTCTTGATATTGAACAGAAACCTACACTGCATTTTACTTACACAGTTTTACTTTGCTAAAGGTACTCCCTTAGGATGAACGCCGTCTTCTTCTTTGTTATGATTTGATGAAGTCTCCTTAAATTTACACTAAACTCATGTTGGATTTAATGAAATCAATTTAATGTAATTCGCAAGAGGCCAAAATTCTGGCGAAGATTCGCGTAAAACCCACGAAATTAGTTGTAAATTAGTGATCTTCAAAAATTCCGTTCCAACTATCCTGTTTTGTGTCCTCGGATTGAAATCGTTACTGGTCAAGAGATTAACAAGATACAATACGTTATGCCAAATTGATTGAATTGTTGAGATGACTTGCCTAATATTTAATGTTATTAGAACTGAGCAGCGTAATTGATCTAATACCGAATTTCGGCGTTTGTGATAGAAAAGCAAGACGTTTGTTGCATGCAATTATTTGCATGAGGGCGAATATGGTCATTGGTCCATTTCAAGGCTGAACGTATACTACTCAACCATAATCATGAACTTTGAGCCGTTGAAAGGCATGCTTCGGCGAAAATCTGTATTCGTCTCATCCTAAACGGTTCCCCGGGGCATCCGGATTGACCTGGAAAAGCCAATATGGTCATTGGTCTATTTCTAGGCTAGAAGTAAACTATTCATGAAAAATTTTGAAGTTTGAGCGGTCGAAAAGCATGTCCGGATGAAAATTTGTGTCTGTCGCTGCCACACGGATCGTGGCAAAACATGCCCTCTTCCGGCACAGATTACTTGTGGTCAATCGGGTATAAAAGAGCAGTACTCGCCAAAAACAAAAAATTGGGACTCATAAGCATTTTGACTGCCAAGACTTTAAATTTGGTCATATAATTTTTTTACAATATGAATTTGAAATCAGGGTCAATATTATTCGTAACTTTTATTTCAACGGCCCTTCAGAAATGTCATGAAAATTTGGGGGCGATGCAGAAACGTAATTTCCTATGATAAAAGTCAAAGAAATTCAAACGGCTAGATGCTTTTTTAAGAAAGTTACAGCATTTTTTAAATCCATTCCGAGCCATATTGATTCCGACACCTAAAGAAGGTTAAATAGTGAAGCCAAATAAGTTGACAAAATGTCTGTCATTTACTGTAACAATAACTTGTAAGAGGTAATAATAGTTTGTTAAGGTCGGTAGCATCTCGTCTTCATGTTAAACTTGTTATTTATCAGGTAGTCAGATTTATAAAAATATTCGTATGCATTATTGATTGATCCACAAAACTATTGGATTTCCTTAAAAACAAAAACAAAAAGGTCGAACACTACACATCCAAAATGTGTTATCTTTTGTGAATGAACCAACATATCACCGCTAATTTGTCGTTTGCTTCGATACCCAGTATTGTAATTCCGGTTTCGATTCGAATCCGACAGATTGGAGTTTGGATCAGAATTATGTCGAAACAATACTGCATCATAACGTCATGATTTCTCACGAGAATGACGGAAAACAATAAACATCATGTAAACAGAAGCTACAGAAGCCCCTAGAGCTTCTTGATATGTGATTGGGGAATTGACTTTCTGTTTCCGGGAAACCGTTGTTGGAAGAGCTAATTGTCGAAGTTTGCCTCTAGTAGGAAGCAATTCTGCTATTTAAAAAGGTTGTCTACTACTAAGAAACGAATAGACTTCTGAATAAAAAACCACGTCCGTTACTGATTATCATGATTCGTGCACTACAAAGCATAACCGAGATGCCGCGGTTAAGTAAAGCAGCTATGAAGCAATAGCTCATAATTGGAATGGTCTCACCAAGTTCTACTTAATTTACTCGAATAAATGTACACTTGGTTTTAGGAATTACATTTCTTTTAGAATCTTCGCCAAAACTATTCTCAAATATAGTTAAATTTTTGATTCGATATTTTTCATAGTTTATACATACATGTTTTGGCTTTTGTTAGACTCAATTCTATGACTCGCTTTGTTGTTCGTCTATATTGAAACAGATTAAAACTGCTAGCTTCTTGAACTATCTGCTTCCTAATAGCCATTGCATTGTTAAATGCTGTGAATATCTATATGATATGAAATCCACAGTGGAACTTGGAATATGCAATGGTTCCTATGATTTATTAGATACCTGTAAATGTTTCAAAACAGCCGTACAGAAACGGTCTTATAAACGTGCCCAATCAAAGATAAGGCCTTTGCAGTCACTCTGTTATCACTCCGTCCGTGTTTATACATTTCTAGTGTTAATTAACTGTACAATCCATCAAATCCAACCAAGCGCCTAGCGCCGACAACTTTGCGGTTTGACCCATTCGCCTGGATATCGAGCCCCAGTGAACGCGGACACATTTGTCAGAGACCCAACACAAACCGTATTTCTCCACTTTTTGCTACGGGCTGGTGTGCCCTCCAACCATAGCAAAACCGCTGTAGTTGAAACTCGCGGCAATCGGCATAACCGCAAGTAGCGAACTTCTTTCTTCTCGCCTGAAGCTATGAGTCACCGCCACACCACCAACTACTAGCAGAAACCTTTTACTCCTTTACTTCACGGCACTTGGAAACCTCTCAAGATAGCGCCCCAAAAAACTAAAAAGGAAAAAAAATCCAGCCAAGTCGCACAGCGCCAAACACAAACAGAAACACCTCAGCTATGATTCACTACCACTCGTTTGCACTGTTTTATTTTTGTTTCGATTCAATCAAAGTAGCTTTGCAATTGCACTTTCTGCTATGGCAACTCATGCCATGGACGATATCATAACTGTTTTGATGTTATTAGGAAAATGCTACCACATTCGGGGGCGTTGTATTTGTGTAGTAGGCTTTTTTGTTGAAAAACGCTGTTTTGTGCACTGCCGTAATAACAATAAAAACGAAACATCACAACAGAAAAGCACTCAAATAATAAGGGAATCTCTATGGGAAAACGCGGAACAGCTCGAATTACCAACCTTCTAGCACGGCGTCTGATTGTATTCTGTTTATCGAGTACGCTCAGCTTGCCGTGATTTCTAACCTCATCGAAGTAGGCTCTCGCGTCGCAAATCTACTCATTCAGCGGTAACTTAGCTCTCCGCCTGCCTTCTCTGCCTTTTCGAATACACGCGCTGCAAAGACCTACTTGTTCGTTGGGGAATAGTAGACGCTTGATGAGAGATTTACTAAACAGCTCTTTCGCGTGAGCTCTCAATGTAAACAACAAAGGCAACGGGGAGATGATGTAGTGGTATGCGGACAAAGTCATCTACGTCCAACTTTGGGTTTATTTATGACTTAACACTTCGCTGGAGGGATCACTCCAGCGGACTTAATCGTGAATGGTTAATGAAATATACTAAATGTTGGACAAAATAACAATTTCCGGCAAACGACTCACTTATGATTCACTTCAATTAGCAAGGCAAACGAACTAAACACGCTGAGACGCCTTCCCGCCGCGAGTTTCACAGGCACGCGTAGGCCCTATTTCATGGCCTCTACTGTGGGGGCGGACCACCGCGCTGTGGCTGATTTCGTTTATTCCCCCGCGCTCACCGTTGGTATGCAATGCGATGTGCCCGCATTTGATTTGTTCATCTAATCTTCCTCATCAGACCAATTTAAAAGTCTCCCCTGTTTTCGATCGCACAGTGCAAAACATACACGCACGGTGAATCATTTCATGTGAGAAGCATGGGTAGTCATCTTTCAAGAATCTGCACAACAACCAATTGCGAACTTTCGCGATCGTGATTCTGCGGCCGTAGTCGTTCTGCAAGGTCAACAACGACCACGAGCGAAAGAGGAGATTACGTCAACTCTTGTGCTAAGTCGGCGTCGCCGTCGTCGTCGTCTTCGTCATCGTTGCCGATTGGTTTCCCTTTGTGAATAACGTGATTTTCCTATTGGAAGAGTGATTTCTAGAAACCGGCGAGCAACATGAGAACATGGAAGGAAGGAACTATGCGCGCCAACGGCTTACGATCGCACGGTGAGCGGTCATGAATAAGTCACGCGCTAAGGACGATCGCATTTCCCTATTTGGAAGGTTGCACAGAGGTAGTAGCAGTTTTATTCGTAAGACGGTTGACCTTATGGATTCGATCTGGAATCGATCATTCTGGAAGGGTTTCACGTTTCCGTACTGTTTGGAATCCATTGACTGTGGTGTGAAACGTGAGAAAAAGGCTTGAGATTGTATGCTTACATTTCTCTCAGTTTAAGTTATATGTACAATGTTTGACGCTGATGTTAGCTGGAAAGGTTAATGCATTCTGTTAAACTTACAGAACTCAAATTAAGAATTGAAGAATTAGTATACTGTCTATACTATTGTAACTATTAACCAACTACCTTTGCTTATCTTCGACAGATACTGCGTATTTCGTCTACAATGTGTCAGAACTTCTTCAGTGTCTCGACTACGAGTCGAGTCGAGTTATTAGTACGAGACACTGAAGAAGTCTGCACATTGTAGACGAAATACGCGTATCTGTCGAAGATAAGCAAAGGTAGTTGGAATTAAATGGAAGATACTAATTCTTCTTCTAATTTCTAGTTAGGCTGAAGTTGTTATGCCCACCTTATTTACTGCTATTCCGCTTACATTTCTCACAGTTTAAGTTATACTGTACAATGTTTGACGATAGATGTCAGCTGGAAAAAAGGTAATGCATTCTGTTAAAACTTACAGAACTCCAGATTAAGAGTTTTTTGTTGTTGTAATAAATGAAGTATCTGGAGTCAGTTTATGTTTATAAAGTGGCAGACGAAGAATAAGATATGCATTGGTGGAAGCCAGGCCCCCCTCAGAATTTTTCCCTAATATATTTCTTATTTTAAATAAAACACTGTTCATAATCTCTACGGAACTGTAAAGCCCGATTCAAAGTAAATTTGGACGCATTCAAGTGATCATAACTCAAGAATTAAACAACATACACGGTTGATCAAAATTTCTACAGTAACTCAGAAGTAACCTGAACTTTCAACTGTGTTGAATTTATGAATTTTGAAACACACTTTTCAAAATTACAACTGGTTGTTCATCTTAGAAAATTTTAAAAACATTTATTTTGTTTTATAGAAAAATATCATAAGAATAAATATTTTTTTCCGAAGAATTCATTCTTGTAGAACTTTTCCGTTATAAATTATTTAAAAACTATTTTTTTCCAAACTTTCTAACACGGTGAATCTGATGCTATTTTGAAGACTGTACATGCAAATTTATAAATTCAACGCAGTTCAAAACGGTACTGCCCTGAGATGCATAGTTGACGTAACCACCATCGGTATGATTGTTGAGAAAACGCATTTTTCCGGGTTTATGCTGAAATGCAGTGTGTATCAACAATTATGGACAAATGTTCTGTCCATTTGATAAAGTTGTACTAATAAAAGTGGGCCAGCAAGATTCATTGTTTTATCATCTTTAAAACACATACGACAACTAATGCGAATAAACAGGCAATTACTGAACGTTTATTCTTATAGTTTGGCGTAAAAACCAGGCTGCTGTGTTCTGAAAAAAATCCCCGAGCCTGGCCATACTTATATGTCAGCGGATTCATTTCATGCATCGGTTGAGCGCACGTTGAGAAACGTTCCTTGAAAAGAAGTTCACCATTTTCCAGATTTTGTTAACTGTGTGAGAAACTCAGGGGATGGCATTAATCCACTGGTTTTCTAAATGGAGCCGTCAGATTTCTTTGAATGTTCTTTCAAATTCGTGCAATCTGTTCTAACCAGGCTTTAGGACAAACCGAAGATGGCAAACAGCAAACATGCCATCTTCTCCAGAAGAACATATGATATTCAGAACTCCTATAATTATAACGAAGATATGAAGACATTGTAGCTAGCGATCTATGGACTATCTGTAGCTAGAATCATAGAGAAGTCGTGTCTATTATCAAAAACTTTTGCCTTTGATGCTGGAGGAGAAACGCGAATACTGGATTAATTTGCCTGAAAACGATAATGAAACATGTGAAGAATAAGAGAGTACTAGGGGTTAATACTGTTAAGTAACTCGATACAAACATAAACTGAAATATATAGTATGTTGAATACTTAAGTCGTTTTTGTTGGTTTATTAAATGCTTTTAAGAAAAAGGAATCAGCTCGCAGTTCATTTTATGGCTGCATAGATGGACATAAAATTAGAATAAGTAATGCATTTTGGAACGTGTATCTAATCGCTAATTCATCGAATTAAGATCGGAAGGGGATTGAAAATATACTATATACTACTTAATAATATACTTGATTTGTTACGCCTGAAATATTCCAAATAACTAGAGTAACCAACGAAGAACTTCAAAATATGGCAAACAGTATCAATTGGTTTGTAAAAACTACTTATACAGTGCTATACAGTATTGTTAGAAAAACTCCCCTCGGCTTTTTTTGCGCCCGATATTTCAGCATAGTCAATATCGGGTGAAAAAGGGAAATACTCATGTTGGTGCGTCAACTGTGACGCCAGCTGTAGTCCAAACCACTTGACGGAAACAGTTCAAATTTCGTCCACATTATTTCCGTTGGCTATGGTGAAATTTGAAATATGTTATCTAAATTTTTCACAGAAATACTGATTTTTGAAATTGGTATGTCCAAAAATGACTTTTTCACTTATGTGATGAAAACTTCAAATTTATGAGCTTGATCAACATGAAATTTTGTTTTTTTATAGTGTTGAAGAAGTTGTGTTGAAAATATTGAGAATTGCCAAAGTTACAGTAGGTTGAACATAGTGTTTTTTGGAAGCAAAATTTTGCTCGGCTGTTTTATTGCTACTGAGTGTACCTGAGTGCTACTGAGTGTCGTGGAAAACTATTTTCCAGAATATTTTCCATATTCTACCAGAATACCCTCTCGTGACTGAAAAAAAAATCGATCCCCTAACACTGAGAGCTTTCTATGCAATGGGTCAACATATATGTGGAGAGACGTCATTCATGCGACCAAATGGCGCTTACGACAAATCGTTCTTTTCAATTTATCGCACAATTTTTCGAAGAAATTTTTTTTGTTTGTACTTAGAGGCAATCTATTATAAGGTAGAGAATGCAAAAGAACAAAAGAGTGAATTTTGGTCGTCTTGGCGCTTACGTCAACTATGCCTCCCAGGGCAGGGTAGATTAATTTCACCAATACTGTAGTTGTTTACATTCTTTTGCCATACCTTCAAAAAATTTCGATGCTCTGCAATACTATCAATGTCAATTCAATTCTCAAGTTTAACCTCAAATTACCCATGGATGTGTCTTTCGAACTGCCGTGAAGTACTAGGTTTTTAATGAAATAATGCTCGAAATTCTCCTTCAAAATTTTGAACTCTCTTAAGAAATTTAGCTCGCTATAACTTATACATTTTCGGAATTGTGAAGGAATCAGTATCAAATGACACTATTTTGAAGATATTTAAAACACGTAATCCAAACCAATCCAAATTTTGATATAAATTTAAAATGTTCATTGACTCACTGTTGTTCTTTGTAATTTTAAGATTTTTTAGTTTACACTTGGCTCTATATTGATTCAGGTCTATTCTCCGCCACGAAAGAGTTGTGACGCCTCAACAGACGCTTCAACAGACGCCTGTTGTTTTCTTCATTTGTTCCACACGGAATAACACGAGGTATACATTCACCACACTCTATTCTCTTAAGGCATCTCGACTCACCGTGGCGCAGAATAGACCTTATTATTCGATTGAACCTGTTCTGATGCATCAATAAAGATAACATGTCCCTAATAATTACGCTACATTCATCGCTCTTCTCAATATTCCTATAAACGAAAAAAAATCCTTCCGTCCGGCCCCCTCCGGCCCCCATCCCACCGGACTAATTGTCTAGCTTCGACAATGAAGATATGTTTCCTAGATGGTGAACACGAAATAATTGCAACACAGTTAATTTAATTTAAAATCTCATGTATTTATCGGACGAAAACTAAATTTATCAGGGCAGCTTACATACTTTTAGTCAATTATTGGAGATTGTTTGGTAAAATGGAGGTTATTTAGTAAATAATAAAGCTTGTGCAGTCGTATCCGGTACCTTTTTCTCATTTTTTATCCATCCTTTCTCCTTGGTCTTTCTGAGTTCCCGCTTCATCATGGCCCAATAAGTTTCGATTGGATGTACAGGGTGTGGCATAAAATAATGCGAAAATGTCCAAACTTGAGTATTGGGTTAATTCATGTAGCTAGTGACTAATTTCTGTCGAAAGTGTATTTTTTTTATGTTTACTTTCAAGTGCTGCATTCAAACATTCTATTTGTTTTATTGCAAATTCGTCAAAATGTTCGCGAAAGAAGTGATCACCAGTTTGTTGATCACCCAGAAGAAGCCGAAAGAGATTGCCAAGGTGGTCAGGGTGCCATTTGGCAACAGTTTACCGCATAAAAAAGTCCCTGCCGGATAGTCCTAAGCACCGGAAGCCGGGAAGCGGACGTCCGCGCTTTGCACGCACGGTGCGTTCCATAAGAAGACCTGCAAAGATAGCCAATATTTTGGATAAATCCATGCGGAGAATCATCAAAGAAGACCTGCATGCATCTTTCAGAGCCAGAGTGAAACGCCACTTGATTACGGACCGGGTCAAGGAACTACGAGTGACCCGTTCCAAGAGATTGCTTTCCTTGTTGAAGAAGGAAAAAATGATAATCCTGTCTTCCGACGAAAAGCTTTTCAGCATCGATGCTGTGGCCAACAGCCGCACGGACCGGCTCATTTCACCGCAGAAAATGGAGAACGTTCCGGAAAAAGTGAAATTCAATTGTCAAACCAAACATCCGGCTGGTGTCATGATGTTTAGCTTGGTGGCGTCCCACGGTTTGAAAATGCCGCCTGTTTTCATTGATGCTGGAGTTAAAATCAATACCGAAGTGTACATCGGTATTTTAAAGGACCAAGTGGTATTTTAAAGGACCTGGGTAAACGTCAACTTCTCCGAGGAACAAAACGTTGTCCTACAGCAGGATGGACCGCCGTGTCACACGTCCGATCAAACACAACAATGGTTGAACGATAACATGATGTTTTGGCCGAAGGATTTGTAGCCCCCTAGCAGTCCAGATCTTAATCCGCCTGCAAAACATCACACCATAGTGTGAAAACCCTGATGTCAACCATAACACGCACATGGCAGTCAATGTCGGAGGACTACGTCCGAAAGGCATGCTCTGGCTTCCGGCGTCGGCTCGAGGATGTTATTAATAAAAATGGAGGACACATTGAATAAATTTGTTTAAAAAGAGTTTATAAAGATGACTGCACTCGAAAATGTTGATATTATTGCTTGAATTAGTTGAAAATGGGATTTGAAAGAAATAGAACAAATTTTCGCATTATTTTCTGCCGCAACCCTGTAGTTCAAGGTATTTCGGCAGCAAAAGTAGTGGTTTTCATTGCACTGCTCCAAAAATGACAAAAGACGTTTTATGGAGGCATTCAGTCTTGTAAATTTCACCATTGATGGTGCCTGTTGTGGTCAAAATTTCAAAGCTGGCCAAAATACCTTATTTCGATGCGAATTAAGACATTTTCTTATGTTCGAAACGATCATTCACATTGCATTTATCTTTTCCTTTGACGTATGTTTTGTTCACAAAACCCATCACACAGCACATCTTCGTGCAGAGCTTTCTAGCAAGGGTGTTGGCAACAGTTTGCTGCCGTACATGGCGGTTTCGGAAGTTGAGCCTTGCATGCACGTAGTCCAGCTCTTGCCTTGACCCTCTGGATGTAAATTTACGAAACGCTAACCTTTTTGTTGAAATCTTCGTGTCACTAGACCCCTCGCTTGCGAACGCACCTCATCAGCAGATATTATGGTTTCAGTTGAAAATCGAATTTATCGACTAGCGACAATCGATTTTACTCTCGTTCTCTACGTTATACCTAATGTCGGAAGTAGTGCGCTATACGGCCCATCTGATGCGCCATACAGCGCACTACTTCCGACATTAGGTATAACGTACAGAACGAGAGTAAAATCGAGTGTCGCTAGTCGATAAATTCGATTTTCAACTGAAACCATAATACAGCAACCCTGCTAGCGGGTGTGTTCTATTCGTCTTGACAATTAGTGTCAATATATGAGGCAAGAAAGCGGACTGCTGTCAGGATCCAATGAGATGACAAAATTGAATTGGATAATACTAGTGTTAGAAGTTGTGAATTTGCTGCTTTGTATTTGCTACTAAATCTAAGTTTTGTATACCTAAACTAGTTTCTAACTTACGTAAATTAAAGGTAATAATGTGGAATATCTAGAATGATGCCTAAATCTAAAGTTCATTCTTATCTAGCTATTGGAACATACACTATTTACAAAGGAACTAGAACGGGAAAAGTAAAATTAGTTTGGATTGAAATGAGGTTAGCACTTAAGCTAATTTATCTAAAATAGAACAAAAATACTTAACAATCAAACAAATATAGGAACTTGAACAGGACAGACGAACAAATTGGCAAGGACAGTGGCAAGTTAGGAGAATTGCACTAAAACGTAAGAAATTGCAAATTAACCTAAAACTTGTCCTAAATCTGTATTTGTATGGAACAGGAATTCAAAACGGTCCCAACTTCGGGCGAATAAAGGACGTTCATCGATTCGGAATAATAAATTCTCTTTGTTACCACGATTCGTAACATAACAGTTGGGAATGTGAACCTTTCCCTCCGTCTTCCTACTTGCTGCTTTGTGTTTCTTTTCTGTTTCGCGCTTGTGATCCAAAGTAAACCAGTCGTTGATACCTTATTAGTACTCTTGAGGCGGATGAATTACAGTTTTGCAGCATTTTTTTTTTCCAAAGCACGATTTTACATATTTTCCATGTAAGCGTACAATATTTGTTCACGCGTCTCCACTTGACTCACTTCCATCTTGGCCGCAACAAACCTCACAACTACGCAATTCCCTGGATTTAAACAATACACTGGAGTGAGGAACTGTGCAAAATTTGGTTAGTTTCTGGTGGGGAAAAATTACAGCCAGTTGTAAGTGTTGAAATAATTTCGAGTTCGTTCTCTAAAATTACAGAAAAATGTGTTAGTTGTTCATAGCAAAACCTGATGTAAATCCAGGCATCTCGTTCACCTGTGCTTTAGGTACACTGCAGGTATAGAAAAAACAAGTTTGCCATACTAAAACTAGAAATTAGAAGAAAGAAAGTATTATCCATTCAATTCCAACTTTGCTTATCTTGACAGATACGCGTATTTCGTCTACAATGGGCAGATTTCTTCTGGAAATGGAAAATACTATTTTTTCTTCTAATTTCTAGTTACAGGTATTCCACTAAACAGTTCAAACCCTCTATGATTAGCCATACTAGTTTTTACCGTATATCGATTCCCTAACATCAAGTTATCGACCATTTACCAGTGAACAAAAATTGACCAAAATGGTAACAGTTAAATCCGTTTTAGTTTAGCATTTGTGTCAAACCAACGAAGCTACTCAGAGAATCAGAATAAGTATAAAGATTATATTAGAAAGTTTGTGTAAAACTAGTTTAGAATGAAATTCGTCAGAAGCAGATAATTTCCCACCAAAATGTTAGGCTTTAGACAGTGGACAGTAATTTATTACTAAATAGAACGAATGGAAATGAAGAGAAAGTATTGATAGTCCCGATTAGGGTAACGGCAGGCTTTGAAATTGAAAGAATCAAATTTGAAAACGAGTGGAAAGCATTTGAACGGTAGCATCCAATTGGGCACATAATCTTTTACCAAGCTATAGAGGATACCCCTTTGACTGGTAAAAAAGTATGCCGACTATTTCACACATATTACGGAGAAGAACGACGGTGAGTCGGTGCATGCCAAAAATAATCCAAACAGCAGAAGACAATTTCTCATGTTAGGCATTGGAAGAGGGAAACAAACAAATCGCTAGAACCAGATCAAAGCAATAGGTAGTAAAAGAGCACGATCATCATGGGGTGACGCCTATCGGGTGGTAATGGCTAAAACTAAAGGCACGACAGCTCCAACCGAGCATTCACCAGAGCTACTACAGGTCATCATCGGGGGACTCTTTCCGAGTCACGAACAGAGTCCCTGAACCCCCCCATGATAATGGCAGAATCTGCGGATGAAGGGGACGAAGCGATCGTCACGCTCGAGGAAATCACCGCGATAGGCAAATCGCTAAAGCTAAACAAAGCGCCAGGACCTGACGGTATACCAAACCTGGCCATCAAGACGGCTATCTCACTGGCGCCCGGAATGTTCATGGCAGTGATGCAAAGATGCCTGGACGAGGGCGTCTTCCTAGACGCCTAGAAAATCCAGACTCTAATACTGCTAACAAAGGCAGGGAAGCCACCTGGGTAGCCATCGGCATATAGGCCTATATGCCTATTAGACACAGCGGGTAAAGTGCTTGAAAAGGTTATCCTCAACAGGTTAACCAAGCACACGGAGGGCTTAGACGGTTTGTCTAAAAACCAGTTCGGCTTTCGTAAAGGGCGGTGGATGCAATTCTGTCCGTCACCAAAACGGCTGAAGTGGCAATCCAACGCAAAAGGAGAGGTGTCCGCTACTGTGCGGTGGTCACCCTGGACGTGCAAAATGCGTTCAATAGCGCCAGTTGGGTTGCTATCGCTGATTCGCTCCAACGTTTTCACGTGCCGGGACTCCTGTACAAGATTCTGGGAAGCTATTTACAGAATCGCGTACTGGTATAAAATACAGAGGCAGGCCAGAAATGTATTCAGATCACCGCAGGCGTCTCGCAAGGTTCGATCCTGGGCCCGGTGTTATGGAACATGATGTACGACGAGGTACTACGGCTTGAATTTCGGAACGGGGTGAAGATCTTCGGGTTTGCAGACAACATCACCCTTGAGATAAGCGGCGAATCCAAGGGGTGGATCGCTCAGCACAATTTTCTCCTGTGCTATTTTTTGTGAGTGTGCCAACAAGCGTTGCAATGTTTTGAGAGTTCCCGTAATGTGCCGAAGGTGCCGATGAGTTGACAGCTCAAATTGTTATTTTCAGCTGATCCTGGCAACCAGGCAATGCATATCGGGCAACCAGGCAATGCATAACCGACGTTGCTCAACTGTCAAAAGTGTGCCTCAGTGTGCCACACATGTGGTATGGATTGACAATCGAAGTGCCGCTGTTAGGAAACATGTTCGTCTAGCGTGTAAGACATCGTGGCTGGCACACTGTTCTAAGCGACTTACCCTTGGGCGAATCCATCGAAGAGGTAGAACTAACGGCCTCGCACTCCATTGGCATTATGGAGGGATGGATGAGCTCCAGGAAACTGGAGCTAGCGCACCACAAGACTGAGGTCACGGTCGTTAATAACAGAAAATCGGAGCAGCATGCGACGATTATTGCAGGTTACTGCACAATCGAATCGAAGAGGGCTCTGAGGTATCTAGGGATCATGATCGACCACAAGCTGTCATTTACCAGTCACGTCGACTACGCCTGTAAGAAAGCCTCCACGGCTATATCGGCATTATCTCGCATGATGTCGAACAGCTCAGCGGTATTTACAGGGGAGCAAGCGCAGGCTCCTGGCAAGAGTCGCCTTGTCGATAATGAGGTACGGTGGGCCGGCATGGGTCACCGCCTGAGTACTAAGAGCTACCTCGGTAAGCTCGAAAGCTCGACGACGTGTTTGACTCCCCAGCGGTACGGTGACGTCGAACTAGTCGATTCCTTCATTCCTTTGGCTTTCGTATGTGCTGCAGACTTAACTTTTTCTTGCAAACTATGGTAAAAGTAGAAAAGCTGGTTTTTTCGCTTCATTCATGAGCGATTTTTAATCCTTTTGCTGAAGGATATTCATGTATATTGTGCATGATGGGAAATGCAAAAATACCAGAAGTTTTCAATAGAAAACCGAATACTCTCACTCGAAGATGGTATTTTCCTGTCATCTGCAAAAGTTGACATTGGTTTAGCCACTAAAGCCGTACCAACACTAAAATCGCTTGAAATCAAGAGCAAGGTAAAGCTGGCGGAAAAGCAATGTGTACTATTCGGAAACGATTGCGAAGCATTCTTCAAAGGATTCATAGAGAAAATGGCTGAACGATCACTACTTTGTTATCCATTGACCAGACAAATGTCTAGCCTCAACCCACAGTTTTGAAAAATTCTTCATATTTAAGCGTCTGGACCGCTATTTGGAACATTTTGTTGCTAAAATATAGCAGATAAGGTAAAACAGGAGTTCTCAACACTCTGAATTATCCGTCACCAAAGCTGCTGCTACAAGTTTATGGGCACCATGTAACTCGTGTGGATGAATTTCGGATGGATGTTATCAAAGGCTTCTGGTTCTCTGTCATGGAAACGCCACTCTGGAAAGCGGATTTTCGGATAATAAGGAATGCCTCGTGAACAACCAAGTGGAAGCAAAAAACAAAAGCTTGTGTACGATGCTTCGCGTTTAATGCATGAACACGAGGTTTGTTGGCAGAGGCGCATCCTTGATCGATGAGCGTTTAAAAAATCTAGGTCTTAATATTTATTGAATTTTTCTTGTTCGATAATAAACGTATTAAAGATTCATGTGGAAGTTACGCTTTACGCTGTACATTTTACAACCGAGAAAATCTCAAAAATGTCCCGAAAAAAACCCTGAAACACCCGGGATTGTTGCGCATGTTTGCTAGCCACCCTGCTTCGGATAAGGCAGTTTTACTACAGTGAAACAATTTCATATTACTAGTTCGATTGTTTGAAAAACGATAATGATTGCGACACTTTTAGACTTGTGTACCTTTTATTCATACTCAGAGACAAATTTGATAGTCAATTTTACCATTATTGGGGGCTAGGATGACTATTGCAGTATAGTGCTTTTGAACCGACTATGATCGTGGTCAAAACGACCATTAAAAATAGTTGATCCAACATTTGCCATAGTGTCGGAATAGTCCTTGCTACCATGATCATAGTCAAGAATACCATGAAGTGGTGAATTCGACCATTTTCATGGTTATTGTAACCATTATATGCGATAGTTAGCTTGACCATGGTTTAATTGTCGGTATAACTTTTCAGAGTAACTGACCGAATTGAACCAAACTTAGCCCAGTTTCTCTTTTGAGTGTATTGTTTACATTCACCCGGTTGTGCAGTTGTCAGTTAGATTCCAGTCTTGATGAAAGAAAACCGGCAAACCGTACGCGAAAGAAGCTTGTTCACCCACTTGCAAAATCCTGCGTTGTCGCATCACACCTTGGGAAAACGGTGTATATTCCTCATTCGACCGTCTCAAGGGTCCAAAGGTTCCATGACGGATGACAAAGGACCACAAGTCAGTCAGAGAAGGCGTTGATTGCTCGTTGCAAGAGGTACCCAAACATTTCGACGCATGACTTCGCCAAAAAACTTGAATCTTTCGTTCAAAGAGCCAAGGACCGCTCCAGATTAATAACGTGCAAGGTGCAGAGCTTTCCAAATTAGGACGAACGCCAGCAGTGTGTTGCCAAAACGTGATTTTTTGCAATATTATCAACAAATGATACGTATTTGTAACCACAAATACTTCCTATGTGTACACACAACCACTATGTGTGGCCACACATACTTTTATTTGCTTCATTAACTTCATGTGTGTCTCTCAGAAGGTTCTGTTTATGTGCGAATAAATGAATATTATATGGATTTTTAGCAATAAATAAGTGTGGATTATGTGCCGTGTATGAAGCTATTTACGAAATATCGGTGCTAGATCAAAGTGGATTTTAAGCAGTTGCCGGGACAGGAATATTTAACGGGTGCTTCCGTTCCAAACGGAAGAAGCTGTCGATATTCGCTTCGAAGTACCTGCTTTGAGAGGCCATATGCACCTGTGACAAATGGAATGAACCATTCGAGATGGCTTTTGCCGTTTTTGAGACAGTATGATCAAAAATCGTTGTTTTGGCCCGATTTAGCTTCATGACACTACTCCAAAATCGAGCATTTCTGAGGATTTTGTACCGAAAGACATGAACCCATTAAAATGCCTGAACGCGATCTTCGAAAGTAGTTGATGAGGAAGTGAAAAAACCCTGAGAAAAACGTACCGCACAGACTCTGATGAGGTGCGTCAATCGCAAATGTGGAGCTTTTACTCAAAGTCATCCTAAAATGTAACGGATAGAATGGTTACGTATACTAAATTACTGTAATTTCGATAAATATAGCCGATTTACCAATCAATCTAAAGTGTCTGATTATCGACTCATCCTCTATAGAATAACATTCAAACTTGTGTTGAACAATTTCATTCGATCAACATATGATCCCGGAGAGTGTGAGCTTTTTAGTGGAATTCCTGTAACTAGGAAATGAGAAGAAAGATTAGTAATTTCCCTTTAATTCGAACTACCTTTATTGTTTATTTTGACAGATACGTGTATTTCGTCTAAGATGTGCAGACTTCTTCAGTGCCGTGTACAAATACACGAAACTTAAGAAGTCAGCAAATTGTAGACGAAATACGCGTATCTTTCAAGATGAGCAATAAAGGTAGTTGGAATTTAATTGAAATTTCTAATATTTCTTCTCATTTTCTAGTAACATATGATCGCGTCTAGGTGACCAGTCCAAGTGATAACGGATGTTTCGATTCCCAACGAATTAGTTAGATCGGAAGAAGGCCCACTCTTTCCATACAAACGTTTCATTTATACCCTGTCACGTTAAGCACAATCATCGAATCATTCGGTCATCAAAATAATACCTAACTTTTCAACGCAAAGAGAAAAAAAACACAATGTCAATTGTACATGGTTGAGCTGAAAGCCGTGAAAGAGAGAAAGCTAAATATAATCAGTTATGCACAGGTTAATAATTGCACTGATGTTCCCTAACCAGGAACTCTGAGTTCCGAGAGGCATTCACGGCAAGTGGTGTGACATGTGGTTTTGAACAATTGCGTTTTGTTTTGGTTGAACAGTCCTTATAATTGTTTATGAATTATCATGAGCAAGCTGTTCTCGACTGACAGACTAAGATTCGATCTACGTGTCATCTATTAGCCTTCGATTTAGACCACTTCTGGAAATCTGCCTCATTAATTAAAGCTTGCCAAATGCCCAAATTCAGAAAACACGCAGGCCTTTGCGATGAAACTCCTTATTCGGGCATGTTTGCAATCAATAGCGCCTTCAAATGAATCGTCTCACCTTTTCTAGTTCGGCGAGCGTAGGCTGGTCTCAACTCGATGGAAAAATCGATAATCCATCAGCAGTGGAAAAACAGCGCGTGTTGAGTGGGGAAACTTCCGCTCCATGAACGAGAAGGTAGGGCGAAAGAAAAAAAACGCTTTCCCGTCCAGCATCCCTCGATTGGTTAAGCAAACTCCTCGTCTCTTCTGTCGCAGTGTCTACTAGTTGGACAGACATGTCTGTCTCCTCACAGGAAAAAAGCCGCCTAGATGCCGAAAACATTGAACTTCTCCACGCACGTGCGAGGCGTGAGACATCTATACTGCTGCATTCTCAACCGATAAATTCCTCCCTAAAAATAGCACCGGCAGTTTGTTCTATTCTCTGACGTTTACTTACATTCTTAGCGCCGATGAAGATGATGATTCAATTACCGATGTCACGAGCAGCCAATAAACTAAAAGCAGTTGCTATTGGCAATGTCTGATCAGATGTTTGCACCTATATCGCGATGGAATTGCACACTCACAGCCAACATAAAAGGTAACACACAGACCGAACCGATCAAAGCAATCGTTCACCGAAACTCCACACCGGAGGCCAAACTGAACCGTTCACGATTTCTCACAAGACTGATGGGGCTTTTTGGCTCTATGGCAATAGGCGACGACGTTCTCCCGCTGCTGATGTTCGCGCACGACGCCAACCAACGTCGGCCGCAGCGAGAGAAGAGCACGCGAGAGCCAGCCACTCGATGCGTACGGCGTTGACGCGTAGCCTCCCAAAAAAGAAAAGGTACTCTCAAATGAAAACAATGACGATGATACCGACTCAACAATCTAACATGCTAAGGTAAAACTTTCCTCGCTTTTGAAGGAAAATCTTCCGTGCAATGGAGAAAATTACTGGAGGCTTTGAGAGCTTATTCGAATTTAACTCAATTCCAAGTTGATCTTACCGTTCGTGTAAATAAGTTTAGTACATCATCAATTTTGCCGTTTCGCGCAAAAGCTCGCACCATTGCAAGCTTTGGTACGGAGTGTGCCTCCATCTAAGTTCGGAAGAGAGAACATTTGAAATGAGTGCAGTAGGCATTGCATTCATAATCATCACTCAACAGCCCGTGCTCACAAAGCCCTATTGTTAGAAATTTTATCAGCATTGTAGTGACAGTGAGCGAAGATTTTTTTTTTCTAGAAATAAGTGTTTTCATGTAAAATTAGAGGAAAATGGCTGTCAACGTGTATAGTACCAGTGTTACGACGGAGAATCTGTCCAGAAAAGAAATGTTAGCATGGGTCAATCGAACCCTGCTGTCGGAGTTCAAGAAAATCGAAGAACTCTGCACAGGTGAAAATCCAACCTCTTCGAAGAAGTTCCTACGATGATTATTCGCTCATTTCCCGCAGGTGCCGCTTATTGTCAAATGATGGACATTCTATTCCCCGGGAGCATACCGTTGAAGCGCGTCAAATATTGCACCAATCTAGAGCATGATTTCCTGAATAATTTGAAGATTTTCCAAAACACGTTGGTCGCGATGCAAGTGGAAAAAACCGTCCCGATCGATAGGCTGATCAAGGGCCGTTTCCAGGACAACTTTGAGTTCCTGCAGTGGTTCAAGAAGTTTTTCGACGCCAATTACGATGGGAAGGAGTACGATCCGGTTGGGGCACGGAATCAACATCCGATGGCATATGGAACGCCGAATACGCTGCGATCCAGTCAGCGGGCCAATGTCAGTGGTGGGCAGAAAGGGACGGGTGGTATTGGTGGGATGAAGACGGTTTTTAAACCCGTAGATAAGAAGATTACTCCAGATGTGAAAGTTTCAGGTTTGTTGGAAAACTAATTTTGTAAGTTTACGAAATTTACAACATTTCTTTATTTCAACCCAGAAGAATTGATGGAACAAGTGCGAACGCTGACTCAGGAGCGGGATGATTTGACGCAGAAAATGGAAACCGCTGAGCTGGAGAGGGATTACTACTATCAGAAGTTGACCTTGATTGAGACACTGTTGGTTTTCTTTTTATAATAGACTTGGATAGCCTATGTTTAGTTTTAATGGAACACTTTTTTTTTCAGAATAAACGATGACGATAATGAACAGCATCGGGATCTATGTGATCGGGCAAAGGAAATCATGTACTCGGAGCAATGAGAAGGTTATAGGATTAGGGTAGTTTTAATAGAAACAATGTTGTTTTGAATATGATTGTAGTTTAATAAATTAAGATGTGTTAAGAATTTTACCAAATCCCTCCAATTTTTCTGAAAAATATTAATTTTATATTGCTCAATACATTATTTATAGGGGGAGTTTGCTCATTAAATCTGTCGGTCCGCTTGCTGGCATCTTGCTATGAAGTACCTGGGGCCGCATTTTGGATCTCGAAACGAACAACTTTTTGTACGAACGCTTGTGAGAAAAAGTTCTTCGTTTCGAGTTCCAAAATACGGCCCCTGGTTCACTCACCCGCCGATTACCAGTCAATCTGCCAAATTTCGGTAAACAAACTGCTTCGAAATATCTCAAATTGTAATATTCTGCCACTATATCACAAAATATTGCGAGTGTTTTGGACGGGTTGGAATTAAAGAAAGCATTGGATATAGGATTAAGTCTTCCCTAGTCCCAACTTTTCTTATCTCTTTTTGCAGGATATCGACTGAAAAGGGGACATGCCGCTGGTCAGAAAAACTCTAGCGAAAATATTATCTTTCTTATATTCTTTGTTTTATTTTTTTTAATAATATTTTTAAATTATTTGTTTTAAACAAAAACGTTATGGTATGATGAAGTGTTGGTTTTGGGAAAGGGGAATACTTGAGAGAATTTATTGTTGGTCAATGCAGGACACCTTCTACGTTTTCATTTGGTTGTTAGAATAAATATTTAATAAGATGAGTTTATGGAATGTTTCCACCTTGTCGACGGTGAGAGGGCTCATCTGATGCTATAAACATGCATGTGAGACCAAGAATTTGACCAGTAGTGAAAGTATCACATATTCCATTCATTTTTTTCACTGCCACGTCGTAGAACGTTTATGTAAAGGCACTAACATCAGGTGTGATACTGGCCGCTATTCACTCTTAGACTTCTTACTTTCAATCTTAGGGTAACGACTAAAAGTACACTTTTCATTTTCGTGGCATCTTATGTTGTTGTTTATCCATATGTTTTATGGAATGAATAACCAAAATACCTGGTTTGCTAATGGTATAATAAGTCAATGTAATTGCAACATCTTCGAAAAGGGTGAATGTTTTGATCGGGGTAATTATCCTACTGTTCGAAGTGAAGCACATAGTCATAGAAAAGTGTTACTTAAGACGGACGAGGACAAGCTGCCACATAAACAATCTCCTAGGGTTATCGTTTTCTAGTTACATCCTTGTTTGCATAGCTCAGAGATTTCAAACACGGCACATCAAACCGGCCGCTCTAATTTAAAGCTTGTGGGTGGGTGTGATTGGAGGAGATAAGATGGTTTCTCTCATACCACACTATAAATTAATAGAAAGGAAAAAAATAAAAAAAAAAACCCGCTAGATCTATCAATGTGGTTCAACGTTATCTCGTTGACAATGCGCGTGGCGCTACTATCTGTCTCTAAAATTTAGGAAGAGTGAAGGGGGTCTGATGACTGCCTACACGCAAAAAATACGTAGTTATACCAATTCAAAATAGGAATCAATTCAACAAAAATTTTGGTTTGAATATGGACCAATAAAATCGATGACCTACATGACCTACCTACATCAAAACCTTTGAATGTAAATAAAAATTCATTGGTTTATAAAATTGAACATCAGAATAATTAGGTTAGGTATAGGGAAAAAAGCAGGGTTTTTGTTTGACTCATGATAGGTATACCCAAAAAATGTTAGCTGTAGCACAGAGAACAGACATTGATATCCATATACCTTTTTTTGAAAAACGTGTGTAAAAGTTAGTATTGTTTTTTTTTATTATTAGAGAGGCTTTAAATTTTTTAAAGTTCATTCGCCTCTATGGAAAGGTTTTAAATTTTATCAATTAGACCTGTAGTCTTTAAGTATTTAATTATTTTAGCTTCTGCTCGCTTATTGTTACTTAGAACTTGAAAAAGGGATGTACCTTAACCTTTTTCTAATATCATCGTACTTTTTACAATTTAATAGAATATGCCGAACATTGATTTCTACATCACATGCTTCACACTTATCCGCTACTTTTGTTTTAAACAAGTAACTCTTTGTTAGTCTTGTGTGTCCTAATCGTCGACACCGCGGTAATGCTCGTTGTTTTGTTCTCTTAACTCTATCATTCCATTTTCTACCTGTTTTTTGATACATGCAAGTTGCGTATGGTGTTCGTTTATCCAGTTGCTTTCATGTTTTCTCCAGATCTCTGCTACTGCCCACTTGCAAATATCCCTTCCTGGAATGATTCTCTCACGTAATCGTGCTGATCTACATCTTCCGGCTGCTTTATCAACAGCTTCATTACCACTTATTCCACTATGACCGGGTACCCAACAGTAGACGATGTTTTTATTTCTGGAGTTCAACTCGATTTCTTGCACGCACGAGTTCCAACACTTTCCACTCTGCAACGCTGCCAAAAGTTAGTATATGCAGCCGGTATAAAAAGCAAGTGCAGAGGAAAACAAAAAAAAACTTTTCAGGTTATGTGTTAGGTTTTTAATGATAAACATTGACATGACAGTTATCGCACAATTGCAGCGCCGCCTACCAGGAGCATAACGACATACATTTAAAATGTCGAATTAAAGTTTTACACAAGTAGCAGATCGAAGATGAACGTCTGTTCTCTGTGGCTATAGGTAAACATTTTTGTATTGAGAAAATAGTATAAATACGGCACACAAAGACAAATTTGACAGTTAATTTTCAAACATTTTAGGATTCGTCGTGTTTTATTGCTCGAAACATTTTTTTTCTTCAACCAAATAAAAGCATTTGTTAAAATAAAATAAACAACATTTATGATACTGGTTTGCCAGTTATCTGCAAAGCGAATAACTTGTTGATAATCTGTTCAAAAAAATTATAATTGATTATGTTTAAACTTACAATAGAAAATCAGAGGGAGGGACAGCAAATTGCCATATCGTCAGCATTGAGACACTTTTGAACAATAACAATATGGCTTCAATTACACGGACCTGGTCCACGAGGTCGGTAAACGTACCCTTCTGACTCAGAAGTTTAAGGGCAGCGGTGCGTACTTCCCGGTTCTATGCGTGCTCTGCCACTGTACCTACAATCTCTTCAATTTCTTTATCCAAGGCGAACTCGCACAGTCTGGCCGTTGCGCCCACACGCATTAAAAATGTAAGATCATTTTCCTCTGGCTTCTGTTCCATCAACACTAGTTTCCTTCTTTGAAGCATGACGTCGGATCCCGAAGTAAAGTACGCCTTCAACCGGAACATTGCATTCAAAAATGGGTGCTCGTCTTGGTCTGGAGCATCACTGGTTGATTTCGTGTTCTTGAAAATCTCTATGAGTTTCTGCCCGGCCTTCACTTTGAAAATTATGAACTGCGTGGCCTCGTCAATTATGCCGGCGAGCTTCATCGAATCCTCGAATAAATCTTTCCAAGCTTCAAAGTCATGGCGCCCACTGTCTTCACTACCAGCAGCGGATGGTCTGCATTCTGGTACGGTGATCGATGAATCCGACATTTGATTGATGGATGACACGAAGCGTGAAAGTTCCATACTACTTTCTCTCTGAGTTCACTTCTGGGCGCATTCAAAGTCGCTTGAAGCGACCTAATCGTTTTCTGGGCCTTATTCCAATTCTCGTTCAACAACGCATTACTAGCTTCCACTTCTGCAAGCTTCTTCAGTATTATCTCCATTTTCGTTGATTTCTTTTTAGACTTCTAAAATGAGACCAGAAACAAAAACAACTTCAATAATAGTCTCACATTGTACTATAAAACATGTTCAACAAATGACTAACTTTTTTTTTTTGCTTCCAGCTTGCTCAAGTCCAATCAGAACATTATTTCCACCGACACTTATTTTATTTCTTTTTTTTTCTGTCGTTATTTCATTCCAAGTGTTTTTTTTTCTCTAGCTCAGTTCTATTTTTAGCACACCGCAAAGTAATCCATTACGCTTAGTTTTACCAAAAAATCTCTTTTTTTTAACTACGCAAGCGTTTTCTTCCACCACATTTTTTTCATTTTTTTTTTCATTTGCATTTGTCTCAAAATCACAAAATATTCCGTTTTGTGACCACCGTTCTCTGAACACAACTTCGTGTCTTAAAAGTAACCAACAGAATGATCCACCTCGCCTCGCAGCCGAGTCAAGCAACTCCCGTAGTTCGTTTCCCCTTCTTCGATCTCAAGCTCTCTTTCAAGAGTTCCTTTTTGTTTGAGCCTCTCTCTCTCTCTCATTCTTTATTCTCAAGTTTTTCTCTCCCATCCGAAGGAGACACACATCGTGATTTGTGGACAGATTTGCTCTTCTTTTGCACTACCATAGTCCGATGCGATTATGATATACCATAGTCCGTTCTCTCATTCTCTCTCGCTTCATGAAAACTTCTCGTTCATTCGGAATCAGTTTATTCTGACACCGGTTTCCGAAGATTGGCTTTCGGTGATCGTTTTCCGGTTCAAATTAGCGTTTTGATTTATGTGCAGCTACGCTTTTATTTATATGCACACTTTGATTTACAACTAACCTTTTTCAAATTACTACCCCAAAAGTTCAATATGTGCCCGCGGAAATACTAAACACCATTATACGTACTACACATCCGACTTGGAAGTCCTTCAAAAAAGCCATCGGTTTCAGCTATGAGCTCATCATTTGAGTAAAATCGCTTACCGGTGAGCCATCTCTTCAGGTTTGGGAACAAATAGAAGTCACTGGAGGCCAAGTCTGGCAAATACGGTGGATGGGAAACCAATTGCTACCGAATTTCATTCAATTTTGCTTGAGAAATTGAGGATGAATGAGCAGGTGCATTGTAGTGATGATAGAACACACTTTTTCTCTGCAAATACGGCCGTTTTTTCTGGACTTCATCCTTCAAACAATCCAATAACGCCGCATAATATGCGCCTGTTATAGTTTTACCTTTTTCAAGATAGTCGATGAATATTACACCTTGCGCTTCGGGCGCTTCGGAACACTTTCGCCCGGAGAAACCCACTGCTGCGATGACTCCGGTGTGTAGTAATGGATCCAAGTTTCATTCATGGTTATGAAACGGCGCACAAACGCCTTCGGATTGCGTGTAAACTTGCTCAAATTCTCCTGAGAGTTTGTTACACGAATGCGTTTTTGGTCCATTGTAAGCAAACGCGGCACCCATCGCGCGCAGAGCTTCTTCATACCAAAAACGGAATGCATGATGTTGCCAACTCGTTCCATTGAAATGCCTAAATCCTTAGCTAGCTCTTTCAATTTCACTTTTGGATCCTACAATACTATATCATAGATTTTATCGACGTTCTCTGTTGTAGTTGTACCATTTGGGTGTCCAGAACGCGATGAGTCAACGGTGCACGTACGGCCACAACAAAAATCAGCAAACCACTTATGAATCGTTTGAATCGAGTCTGGCAAATGGTTATCCAGCTTGGCTTTGATTTCGGCAGCCGTTTTCTTGAGTAGAATTTTTTTTATCAAAACTCGGTGGGTCGCCAGCAACCCAGACAAAACCACCATATCTCTGTTTTTTATTTGTTTCTTGATTATCGAAATATTCAGCCTCGGGCTGATTCAGCTCTGTTTTATACTCACTCCATGCTTCCAGACTTCGATCATGCTGATCACACTATTTGTACATCAATGCGTTTGACCAAGAATGAAATAATAGGCCATAGACCAACAGGTAGTATAAGAGCCCGATCAGTTGCATAACCTTTTGTCAGTCAAGGGGATTTCCCCCCTTGCCTATCCTGCATGGGGTAGTATGACAAAGGGTTATGTGCCTGATCGTATACTACCGTTCAAATGCCCTCCGCTCGTTTTCAAACTTACATCTTTTCAATCTCAAAGCCTGCCGTTCCCTTACGGATCTATCAATACACTTTCTCTTCATGTCTAATTGTTCTAGCAATAAAATTACTGTCCGCTCCTAGCGCTTCGCATGGAGATGAGAAATTATCTGCTTCTGCTAACTTCATCAAGAATGAAAGCTTGTTGCACACCTGCTGACTTCTGTCCCATGCCAGTATCGTATACCAGAATCCAGTCCTGGAAAAAAGCGTCCCAGAATCGTGCACAGACACAGATAGCCAAGGACCCTCAGTCTGTGCAACGCTTCGATTATGGCTTCCCAGGTGGTGCTATTAAATGTGTTCTTCACGTAGATCGTTATCACAGCGCAATAACGCTTCCCTCTTCGCTTGTGTTTGAACGCCTTATCTGCTTTCTCAACCAGAGTTCGAATAGCATCTACCGTTCATTTCCCTTTTCGGAAACTAAACTGCATCTCCGACAGACCGAGCTCGCTCTCAGTACGCTTAAGGATAGTCATCTTCAAGAGTTTCTCGAGTGTATCCAGCAGGACTGGCTGTCTGGCGATCCGGCAAATTCTTTCATCTAATTTTAGTCAGACAGCAGGTTTACAAATAGTATTTCAATAAAATAAGTAGTCGCGCAGAAATAATCACAAACAGAAACAATGTCGGAAAAACATACCTGATAAACCACAATTACGGTGGAACGGGCGAAAAACTGTGACAGCTCACGAAAACCCAACCGTTCGTGGGCAATGCTTGCTGCGATTTCATCATTAATGCCTTGTTCATGCCTTGTTCAGACTACAGGCTTGTAACATAATACAAGGGTGTTTTGAAAAGTATCGACAAGGAAAATGTCATCAAGATAGCCTTGTATTATGTTACAACGCTGTAGTATGAACAAAGCATCAGACTCGGAGTTGTAACATGATACAAGACTATCTTGATGACGATTTTCGTGTTGATAATTTTTGTAACACCCTTGTATTATGTTACAACTCCGTAGTCTGCACTATGCCTTGTGATTCGATCTTATCATTGATTATTTTCATTCTCAATTAACAATTTGTAACTCGATAAGTACGCTAGAGTCACGAGTTCAAATCTCACTCCCGGACAAGTTACGAAAATTCCCATAAGGTATTTGAGTGACTACAGCGGGAAACGAACCAGCCATAGGGCTAAAATCTCGATAATCATGGAAATAAATGAATAATAAATAAATAAACAATCATCACACCCGACACAATCGTTGCCAAACCGAATCAAATGGTCCTTTCCAGGGCCACTAAATGATTAATGAGGAGTGAATGCAATGTTCCAATATACTTACATAATTCGGATGGTCCGACTTTTAATTAGAACCGTACTTGCGTTTGGGTTCTCCCTTAGCTCAGTCAGTAAAGGGGCAGCTACAAAGCAACACCATGCTGGAGGTGGCTGGGTTCGATTCCCGGTCTGGTCTAGGAATTTTTCGTTAAGGAAAATTTCTCGACTCCCTGGGCATAGCATATGATTGTACTTGCCACACAATCATACTAATTCAAAAATGGTACCTGGCATCGAATGCTCTCAATTATTAACTGTGGAAGTGCATCTAGAACACTAAGTTGAGAGCAAGCGATAAGCTAATTGTGAAAGCAAAAAGCTTTAAATGTTAAAGAAGAAGAATTACTTGCGTTTCTATGCTCCGCCACGAAACCCAGTTGAGAGCTGACTAATTCAACATATGAGTGCATCAAACGAATAAATGTCACTTTTTACAGCAAATGTGGATTTAAAAATGATTCAATATGTCTACGGGCATGGGACATGGACAATACTGTTCGTCTGAAATCCGGCCGGTACAAGAAGACGTTGATTGTGGTAAGCAAGGTTTAGCAAGACCATCGATAAATTCGGGAAGTACCAGGTTAAGTGAGAAAAGTCAGGTCGCAGTGAGAGTCACGCTCCATTTGATTTGCCCAGAAGTCAAGTTTCAAATTATGCTGTCACTTCGATTCTCGGAATAACGGGAACTACTAATCCCTTTGGGGTTCATGCTCTTGTTAAAGAAACATGCTTGTGACTGTTACATGTTCAAGCACAAAAAATGAATTTTCGGACTATTTTTGAAATGATTCCCGTACAAATACGTTTTCAATCATTTTCTTCCATATTTATTTCTCATCTCTTCCAATAAAATATTTTCCAATAAGTTTTCATTCTTTTGTTTAATGAAGAATTGTTAAGAGCTAGAACTGTTTTACTTCTTCTCATTCTCACCTACAGTGTGTTTTGCGTTTAGTTTCTTTTTGTTTAGGTCTCAAAGAGTAAATTGGAGAGGAGAAACAGCGGCGGTTATCAATAATGCCTTGCCTAGATTCGAGCGAACCGGGCTATAATCTATAATTTACATCTTAGAGAATTTGGAATTCTGCACTCAAACAATCTTCGTCGGAAAATCGTCCCAAACGTATACAGTTAATTTGACAAGTGAATGATAACGAGACGAAAATTGAAGGAAAATAGAATCCTGACTGATTGTGTGTTCACTGTTCTCGTAAAAACTAATAATAATAATAATAATAATAATAATAATATAACACACCAGCACACATTCATTGTTCCGCGTTGTTGTAAAATCTTACAAATTAGATTTGTTAAATTGCTAGTTGTCTTGTTTTGTTTAATAATTAACTGGAATAGATTAGACTTTTCGGAGACTAAGTTAAAAAATAATCATAATGTTTAGTTGAAAAGTGAAAATTTCAGTTGCTTTTCGCTGCTTGCGTCGAAATGGGTTCAGTTTTTGGGGTTATGGTTGAATGGAAATTGGGGATGGGCTGTGCAGCAACCATAAACTAAATGAATTTGAGCATTCTTAGTATTTATTTAGTCATGTTGGCGATTCGTGTGGGTTGGTGGAAGGTGGATTCGACTTTGGGGATTCGACTACCATTTCTTCGAGTTCATTCCGGAAAAGCAAAAGAACTTAAACCTTTCAATTGGTTAAACACATTCGTTTTCGTTTTGAGAGAAGTATTCGATAGAAGATTAATAAAGGTTGTCCTTTTCTTCAATTGGAACTTAACTTAAGAGTAAGAATCGATTCGATCGAATAAGCACATTGTTCGACTTATCGCTGAACAACATGTCCGTTTCGTTCCGTTTCCGTCGTTCAAATCGTTCTCTGGAATAGATTATAAGCAGTACGTCTTTTAAAGTAATAATTACCACAGCCTTATCGACGAATGGCGAAAGTAAAACTATTTATTCTGTTGATCAGTTGATATCCGTTTCTTCTTTTGTTCTCAGTTGCTTCTTTAATGCGATCTGGAAAATGAATTCAACGTTTGCGCCACACCTTCGTGCATAATGCCTTTTCCTGCTGCGTGCCCCTCTTTTCTGGTAATTCGATAGCAATGTTTGTAATTAATCTCCTTCGATTACTGACTGGACAGTGTGTGTGTGTCTGTATGTACTGTACTATGTATACAACAAGTAAACAAGAACATTTACTAGCCTTTTTTGTCTTTGTTATGTCGCAGTGTCCTTTAACGTTAATCTAAATTACAGAGCGTGGTTGTGTGACGCCAGAGAGACTAATTTCAAACATCGAACACATTAGTAACAGTATTTAAGTTTTGTATTAATTAATTCAACATGTTTTTGTTTTTGTTTGTATGACTTTCTTTTAAACTTTTTGTTTTGTTTTACATCGCTAAAGACATCAAGTGATTAGTTAACTGATTTTGTTGATGTTATGTTGTCCAAACTGGAATTCCAAGTACCGCCGTCACGTGAAGAGTAGCTTCCGCTAGTTTTGCTGTTGTTGTTATCGGAAGCCGCTTGAACTTCTGCTGCAGTTGACTATTTTTTCGAAATCTTTTTAACTAAAAATAAACGGATTAGCCTTAACTTGATGGTTGAAAGTAAGCCAATCAATGCGTACCATTTTACGATAACTTTACAGCACTCTTGGCCGCTTACAAGTAGAGTGTCCCCTGTTGCCGATCGAACTGGTGCAGGTAGAGCTTCTTCTTCGATTTGTCCGATTTGTGCGGACGGAGATCCCACACCAAATTCGACAGGCTGCGCGGTCGACTCAGGCGGCGGGTTTTCTTCTCCGGCAGCTTGGAATCGCCGGACGTTCGGCCACCGCTGCGGGACGAATCCAGGGTTCCCTCGCGCCCGGTACTGGCCGACTTGGAGAGCATATGGTTCTTGTCCTGAGTGTGTTGTTGCTGTTGCCCTTGGGTGAGGGTGAGATCGGTGTCGGGGGATGGGAGTCCTGCGCCAGCTGCAGCGAGCTGAGGCTTTTGTATCTGGAAGAAAGATGGGCGAGGTGTTATCGTTTTTCTTTTTGTTTTGGGTTCTAAGAACATTGCCTGCCAAAATAATGGGGAATTTCAAAACATCTCAATCGAGTACTTAACAATATTAAAATTTCTAAAGAGATTCGAGTTAGAAAGTTATTGATCTGTTAGTCTTGCTTGTTTGAAGTTTCAATAACATCAAACTCTTTTAAACCGAGATTAGGTCGAATTAAATGTCAAACTCAGATTCAGGGTGAAATTTATGTCGTTTTCGGTTATTGTCAGTGCGGAATTGGGTTCGCCTTAGGTCCGCCCTAACAGCTGTCAAAACGTTTTTTTTTATTCAATCGGGTCGAACCTGGATCCGCTCTGGATCCGCCAACATCGATGAGGTTCGCTCTAACTTTTTTCGAGGTCAATACACACAAACATAAACTGTCAAAATTAAATGTTTATTTTTACTTTTTGGACTAATACCACCAGTAATGACTCGACTCTCGATCCGATTTCGTTCAGTTATTGCGAATCAGAGTCGAGACCTGACCCAGGTTTAAGACCGAATACGACATTAGGTTCAATGTTTAGGAAAGGCATTGAGCTTAAATAAAACTTGTTGAACAGCAATTGCTAAAGTTGTTTAACAATCTATCAACCGACTACTAAAGTTATTATCCTAACCTAAGCCATGGTCCCAACGTGAAAAAGCAATTACATCGCCCATATTGCTTCGTATTTTAAAAATCTAATTCTATGAAAAGTTTTCTGAAAATATGTGACATGAATGTTTGCGTTTGTCTCGCCGAATTGCAATGTGCTAATATTCGATATCGATTGAAATGCCTTAAAAAAGTAACGGTTCTACCGGAAAACGCTGCTGCAAAGAAGCTACGGCACGAACGATGGCCGAATACAAAATAAAGAACATGAAGGACATGTTCGTCGATGGGAATCCTATTTTCGCTTATCTAAATGACACGGAAGCTGTTCTATGAGATACCACTAAAGGACACCTTTTCTGCAACAATTTGACAAGGTGCTTTGTAAAGTGAAAGCAACTGGAGGGATGACAGAGATAGCTTCTCAACCCTTACTCTTTTCTCGTCGAATTCGTCTAACTGCTCTTCTTGACAATGGAAACCAAGTCACTTTGTACAACGTCAAAAACCACTGTTCACAGCTTTACTGTGTAAATTCCAATCCACAAGACATCGGAGATAATTTACCTTTACTGGACATGTGGATTCTAAAGATGTAAATCAAATGAACTATGCAGAAAAAACAGCTGTGCAGTGTTGTTTATTGTAACAACAGGCAACGCTGCGTTGTCTGTTTGTGGATCAAAGCAACACAGTGGACCTGACAGATTTTGGCAATCTAATCGATAAACTTGTCAGATCAAATGAAAACGGATCGCGGTAGGCGCTCTTAACAGCTGACGTGTTTTTGTTTTCGGTAGTGCTGAATTCCCTAGATTCATAATGCAAATTGTTGTGTTTTCAGTAAGATAAACACAACTTTTCCATTGAAATTAAGAATGAATCGAAAGGAATGTTTTTCTTCACTTGTTTCATACAGTCACGCACAATAACGACAACTTTTCTTTTCTCGTTTTGCCTCTCACGAGCTCACAGATGACGGCGTATTCGGCACAACGGGATTGTCCTTTATGGGGTGGTAGCATCTCTCATTTTTATTGCTAACCGACGATGTGATCTTCCACACGTTCGGTAGGCCAGTTTGCCCTGGCTGGTCTGGGAGAATTCACTGTTGGTTGCTGAACTGAAGGTCTGTTGGCTATCGCTGAACTGCTTCCTGTTCGTCCACTGATGCCTTGATGAAGCGCGGCCCGCAGAGGCTGAGAATGCTCCCATACATTGAAATCATCCTCTAAAATAACCAGCAGAGTTGACAGCAGTAACGAATTTCAATCGAAGTTGTTTACGTGTGATGGAATAAGCTTTCTCCGACCATGAGCCGACTGATGATCTAGCAGAATATTAAAGTTGACGCTACCAATGGTTTCGAGGATACTTCCGAAGGCCATCTCAACTTATCCGCATTCTTATACAGCTTCGCGTGGACTGTAGAACCACTGTAAACTTCGAAGGATGCTGATCCGATACACCATTGACCATTGATGGTCGTGAGAGATCCAACTTCCTCCGTATGGGCCTACCCAACATTTCTTCAGACGGTGACTTACCAGCAAGGCGTAGAATGGTACAATTTGATTGATGGAACTTTCCCCTTCTCAACGATTTTCCAAAGTGATCACTCAATTAAGGATGATATGGTGCCCTGGTCAAGATATCTTCATGAATTCACCACTACCGAACAGCGTTCCATTTTCTGTGACGATTGTCTAATCTAGCGAGTTTCCTGAAGAAATCTGATTGTAGCTGAGACAGTCGTTGGAAATCTCAGGCCATTTTCGAATATGAATCCACAGCCACTGGGTAATGCGGTCCATCAAGTGGCCTAATTCAGGGCCTTCCATGGTCCTTCAGCTTTACCACCTTATAAATGCTGGGTTCGCCTGGCGAGCTACGCGAGCTCGTGGTTCATCCTTCGCGCCTCCATAGTCCGTCTTCCTGTACTCCACCAAAGATGATGCTTAACACCCGTCGCTCAAGAAACTCCGAGTGCTCGCAAGTCCTCTTCAAGCATTGTCCATGTCTCATGCCCGTAGAGAACAACCGGTCTTGTTGAGTGTTTTGTACAGGATGCACTTCGTGCGGGAGCTAAGTCGATCGTTACACTGCTGCCCAGTCGGGTCCTGTCGTGCTCGGTTCCGCCTGCCAGCATGTACTTCGTTTTGGACGTATTTATTTTCAACCCAATCTTCTCTGCTTCGCGCTAGTCTGATGTACTGCTCTGCCACCGCCTCAAATGTTCTGCACGACAATATCCACGTCATCGGTGTCGTGAATCTCGGAATATACGGGTTCCATTTTCCATAATAGCTTGAACACGTCTTTCCTTGTCACGGTCAATCCACACAAGACTGATTATATTTATCTTCCAACTCTCTGATTTTTTCGTTCGCCTACTATCTAACTTGTTCCCCTAGTTTTCGCACCAATATCTCATCTATCTTACTTCTGAACCCATTCTATCCCTTTTTATTTATTGTTATTTTTTATTATTAATCTATTCATTTGCCCCACTCAATCCCTACAATCGGCAAAGCAGATAAATTGACCGGATCTGTTGAAAACCGTGCCTCGCATGTTAAACGCCGCTTGTCGCATAACACCTTCAAGAGCAATGTTGAACAGGAGGCAAGAGAGACCATCACCTTCAAAAGCCCCTGCGGGATTCGAATAAACCCGATAATCCACCGATATCCTCACCAACACTGGGTTCCATCCATCGTAGCCTTGATAAGTCGGGTCAGCTTCCCCGGAAAGCTTTTTTGTCCATGATCTTCCATAGCTCATATTGGTAATTGTATCATATGCGGCTTTGAAGTCGATGAATAGATGATGCGTTGGGCCTTTATATTCACGGCACTTTTGGAGATTCTGCCGCAAAGTGAAGATTTGGTCCGTTGTAGGCCGTCCTTCGATGAAGCCAGCCTGATATCTTCCCACAAATCTATTTGCTAGTGGCGACAGTCGCTGGAAGATGATTTGGGATAATACTTTATAGGCGGCATTAAGGACAATGATCGCACGATAGTTTTAACAGTCCAGTTTGTCGCCTTTTTTATAGATTGAGCAGATAATCCCATCCTTCCTCTCCTCTGGTAGCTGTTCGGTATCCCAAATCCTGACTATAAGTCGATGCAGGCAATTTGTCAACTTGTCCGGGCCCATCTTGATAAGTTCTGCTCCGATTCCATCCCTTCCAACCGATGTGTTGTTCTTCAGCTGCTTGATAGCATCCTTAACTTCATCTATCGTCAGGAGTGACACATCTCCGTCTCTTCCATCGCTGAAACTCTTCGATTTCGGTGGAGAGTGACTCGATGATCTTTTCGCTTTCAGGTTGATTAGCACTCCCATGTTGGAAAGTTGCAATCTGCTGCTGCTGGTTCACGACTAGATCCGTCAGCCAGAGAATTGCTCGCTTCAAATCTTCATCGCCCATTTTCGACTCCGTTCGGAAATGAGGGCTTCACCAGGAAAGGAACTAAAACAATCTTGACCTATCTTCCGGAAATAACAGGAACTTAAGTTAAGTTCTCGAAAAGAGAAGAAAACTGGTAAAGAGTTTAACAGCTACTTAAATTGCGGCGGTTGGAATTAACTTCGGCGAAAATTTTTCCAAGTTGATTTCTACCATGGCTGCGAACTCTTGGCCTACCACATCGTTTCTCGTGCATAGGCCATTGATGGTTCACTTTTTGATGTTCCCGGAATGCATTCTTGCACTGGCTACTCCAACAACAACCTTACCTACCCTTCTTTAGTGAGGTTATCTAGTGGCTTCGTCTAATTCGACGACTTCCCCGGATGAAGTCGCGGTGAAAAATTGGCGCCCCGAAGAATGACCGTAGGTTCGCCGACATCCGGAGTAGGTGAGGTGGCGATTTAGGAGTAGCCAGTTTCTTCGCCAAGATCAAGTTTGATATTATCAGCATTGATGATTAAGCCGAAGTACCCGATCTCATTCTTGTAGAAACTGCACTTATCCGGACGCGATCCAGTATGTGATCACGTAATGGTGTTTGTTCTCGCTGTGGATCAGAAAATCGTCCAGATATTTTTCTGGCGATCATCTTACTCATTACCTGCTGGAAAGTTTCGGAGGCGGTTTAACCCCAGCAGACAGGGGGTTGAACTGATAAAGCACACGATGGGTGTTAATAATGATCGTTAGCAACCGTTTTGAATCGTCATCCACCTCAAACTTGAGAGACGAGACGTCAGAAATGTCCTCAGGTGCATATTGCCGTGAAACGCATACTGCAGTCCCATCTTTGCTTGATTTCCTATTCATATGGGAACTGATATGCGTTTCACGGCAAGGTAGTAGGTAATGGAACAAATATATATGAATCCGGTTTTGACTCGATAAAGGGCGCGCCTTTGAAGAGTGCTGCCGCTCACAAGGGGTTTAAACAGCGGAAACTTTCAATTAAACCTGATTCGTTGCCAACTCCTAAAACAAACAATGACAACTGTAACAAACACCGAATACTTCATCGTTTCTCAATAGTGATGGAGTAACTCGACATGTACTAAACAAAGGCTACAGGACATACTACAACAGATCAAATTACTGGTCGCAGTGGTTTATGTCCCGAACAGAGGAAAAAATGGCAAATTGGAGTCAGATCGATCGAGGGTTCGATGAAGTAGTCGAACTTCTCCTCCTGACTTCTGAACCGAGACAATCGGAGCTGCCCAGTCGAAATAGTCCACCGATTCGAGTGATGTTCAGTCGCTGCATTCTGTCAAAGCTCCTCGTCTACTTCTGGCACCGAACGTTTCGAGTACGATTTCACCTTTGTTTTCGTGCAATGTCCACGGAATCACTGACTACATAGGGTGAGGTATTTGTCGTCTGAGTGGAATCATCTGGGACAAATTTACCTGATTACAGAAGATTATCAACGGCTTCGTCCAGAAATCGAAAGCGTTCATGAAGTCCACACCGCGAAAGTTCTGACCCTTCTTGATGCGATGTGACAGGTTCCGTGTGGTTTCTGTTCGTCGATCATAACTCCTTAAGTTAATTCTCCCAGTAGGTAACTGCTTACCGAATGCTGCGTTTTCACGATGTTCTGTTGTTGAAAGTGTAGGTGATCCACAGTTCTTCCAATTTGCTCGGTGATGGTGTTGATATCCGAGACGCTGTCAAGTCACAGTTTCACCGAGTGACCGTTGGTTCGGATTGAAACGGTAGGCGTAGGAGCAATCTTTGACGAAGTGCAATGCCCCATACTGCCGGTAGGGTGAACATGGAACAGTTGCATTTGACGATACGGGTCTCGAAGACTTCACGGATTTATGCTGCTACTGCTTTTGTATCTGAACTGCATATACACTGGAGCTTGCTTGCTTTTCCATCAACGCGATATCGTGTTCCTTGTTCCGCTGGCACTCCGTAATAAGCGCTTCGAGCTCCGATTCCACCTTTGATAACAGAAGTGTCCTGTTTTCCGCCTCGTTCAAAGACTGCATTCCGCAGATGAAAACAGGAGCTTTGAATTGTTCGGTGGTGAAATTCGCCAAACTGAACTCCTTGCAATTCCGGCGTATGTGGCGCAATCAATCGCATCACTCTTGACCACTCGGAAGGCAAACGTAACACTAGCTGAAGATGGGGTTTTGCTGACCGAAGATCACCTTCATTTTCTGAACCACCTGATCTAACGTTGATTCGTGTGGATGTTGCGGTAGGAGATGGTTTTTGAACTTTTTCGCGAACTGCTATTCTCAAACTCGCGCAGCAGCTGCCGTATTTTGAAGCATCGTTCAGCTCTCTACCGTCCGCTATGAAGAGATCCACATACTTGTTGAACCTGAAGCCGGATCATAACGAGATTCCTTGATTGCCGATGACAGTGATTCGATGATCGTAAGACGTAAGACCATGCTGCAACGGGCCTTGGAAATGCCATGACATTATTTCTGACATCGCGGACAGCGAAGAAACTACGGTACAAAAGATAACCGAATTCTAGATAGAGACGCGAAGGACCGAAGTTTTACCGCTTTCTTTTATCTAAATGACACGGAATCTGTTCCATGAGGCGAGACTGTACGAAAGCGTTCCTGCCACATTTTGACAAGATGCTTAATAAAGAAGAAGCGTACTGGAATGATGATAGAGATAGTTCCTTAGCCCTTACTCTCTCCCTATGGAGGCCGAATGAGCTGCTCTACATGACAACGAAAACTGTCTAGCTCCATTTATATTAGCTCACTTTGGACAAAGTAAAAACCACTGTTCTTTGAATAGCTTCCAATCCACAAGACATCGAAGTTAATTTACCTTTACTGGACGAATGGATGTCGAAGATGTAAAATACGCGAACTGTGCAGAACAAAAGCGGTGTTGTTTGTTGTAACCATAGGCAACGCTGCGTTGTCTGTTTGTAGATCAAAGCAACACAGAGGTCCTGACAGATTTTAGCAATCATTGGCTTGTCAGATCAAATGGAAACGGATCGTGGTAGGCGCACAACTCAGCTGACGTGTTTTTGCTCGCTGGTGCTGGATCATCCCCAAGATTTTTAGTGCAAATTTAATGCAAAAACATCCTTGAACTAGTGCATATTGAAAGCTTAAAATTTTTCCCTGTGTGAATTTTCAAGATTGCCGCGAGTGAACTGCTAGTGATATCCTGAATTGTACAAATGGTGCAATGACAACGGAAACGAACGCTTCTGGAACCGTTCACTGGAAGCGATTTCACAATCCGTATGAGGTTAAATCTCAATATCATTGTGCATGGGATAATACTTGGTGATGCCTTTGATTTATACGTTTTTTCCATTTTCCGAGAGCGAGTAATGTTGGTACAACTATGGACCAATTAGAGAAGTCGAGTCGAGCGTCACATTGCTCGACAGGACTGTTTTGCTATTACAGATGTAGAGATCGAAGAAATTTTTGGTCGAGTTGGTCGCCTCAATCAACCGCTGGGACTGATCTGTTACATTTTGCCGAGTAAGAGATGGTTTTGATACGGTTAGTGGTAATTGATTAAGCAAATCTCATCGTAAAAAACAATTTATCTGGCAGGTTTTAACAATCTACTTCATCAGGTCAAATAAAAACGGATCGTGATAGGCGCGCTTTTCAACTGACGTCTTTTGCTGGTGCTGAATTTCCCAAGGTTTTTAGTGCAAATTTAGTGCATTGTAAAGCTTGAAATCTTCCCTGTGTGAATTGGATTCCAGAAGCGTTCGGATGGCTCATCGAACTCATTAAAATTAATGTGGACATCGTCAGAGGTTTTTGAGGCGTGGAGATAGTAAACTAATGTTTAGTAGAAGTGGTAGAAAATTGACACCGAGAGCTCGGTTCATTAAGATCACCAAAGCACTTTGATCGGAATAACAAAAAGTAAATTTAAACTATTACTTTGTGATCCTAACATTGGTTCTCAAGCTCAGTCGGTGACCGTAACAGTAAGAGAGATTAGTTTTTGAAATTAATCTAAGAACTCTCATTTTTTTTCTTCTAAAGAACTTCTACGCGCATCATTCCAGTTCATTTGTAGGGAAGATGTACCTATATTAATCTCATTACTTTACAATTCATCCTACTTAACACAAATAAAACGATATACACGTTACAGAATTAGTTAGTAATGTTTGTTGTAGTTATTTAACGTAAGCAAACATTATTAGAAAACGAAACCGATCCTTCAACTGCCCAATTGCTTGATTCATCGTAGGATGAATATAGGAACAATGAGATTAATATGGGGGCAGTTTCCCTACTTGGGATTTGGAAATTTACCCTTGAATTAAGTGGTGTTCGATCCCAAACGGCACACGACGTGCTTGCTGTTGTTGAGTAGCACCAAACACGCGTCCCCCCGGGAGCGTGTATTGTTTCCACCCATTGCGAGCGGCTAGCATGCAATGATAGCCTGATGCTATTATTGTAGCTAAAGTGGGCAGCGTGGAACAACACTGTCGGCGCGCCGTATCTATGCGCCATTGTAGTGATGCGGTGCGCGCGGCACTATTATCCGTACTTCGTGTCACCTATAAAAGCGACACAACGATATATTTAGTTTAGTGATGTTCCAGTAGTATAAACGTACTGTCTTGTACCCACCGAGCTGGCACGCTGCCTCTCGGTGGCAATAAATTATCATCAACAAAGTAGTCCGTTTTCTGTCGTTTGTCATCGTCGTCTCAGAAGGAAATAATTCACAACGTAGGGCCTCGTCTCACCCTGGACGAAACAAGTGGTTTATAGAATTTTCCATATAAATCTAAAAGTATAGGGAGAAACTATCCGGAATTTAGAAGCACATCCCAGAAAATTAAAAAAGAAGACGACTTAGAGCTTCACGAAGATACTTCTAGAATTTCAGGAAGAGAGTTCTTAGAAAAGAAAACTAGATAGGTTAGACAGAAACTTCTCAGAAGTATCGAAAACAACTTCGTAGTAATTCAAGCAGGAATATCCCATAAAACTCAGGACCAAACATCCCTCGAGTTTCAAGAGGTCAGATTACGACCCGCACTTCTTCTTCTTTAGCATTGCAAGCTTATTGTTTTCACAATAAGCTTATTAAGCTTGCTCTCAACTAATTGCACTTCCACAGTTATTAATTGAGAGCTTTCGATGTCAGGTACCATTTCTTGCATTAGTGCGGATTTCAGTGGCAGGCACAATCATAGTCGCCATGCCCAGGGAGTCGAAAAATTCCTAGACCAGACCGGGAATCGAACCCAGCCACCTCCAGCATGGTGTTGTTTGGTAGCTGCGCCTTTACCGACTGAGCTAAGGTAGGACCCACTACTTCCCAGATATTCAGGAGAGAACTTCTCCCGAAAATCAGGAGGGAACTGCTCTGTGAGCCTTAGGAAGAAGTTTGGGGAATGAGGACTTCTGGGGAAGTTAGTGAATTTCAGAGCTTTCATGAAACTATTCCCAGAAATTCAAGAGGTCTTCCTCAGAAGCTCAAGGAAAAATTTCCTTCCTATACTTCTCTAAAACTCAGGAACAAACTTCCACAAAGCTCAAGACGATACGTCCAAGACGTTCCTTGTAAGAGAACTTCTCTGAAGTTCAGGGATGGACTTCCGGTAAGCTCCGGAAGAAATTTTCCAAAAGTTTAGCTGCAACTTCTCAGAAGTGTTAGAGAGCTTCGTCAGCTAACAGAATAGAATATTTCAGAATATCAGAAGAGGCTTTCTTGAAGTGAAAAACTCTCGAAAGTACAGAAAGCAGCATTCTTGAAGCATAGACGGTACTTGCTAGTGGTTGAGCAAGAATATCTCCGAAAGTCAGGAGTAAACTTCCCAGAAGTTCAGAAGAAAATTTCCCAAAAGTTCAGGACTTTTCGGAAGATCAGGAAGAAACTTCCGAAAAATTTAAAGTGAACTTTCCTAAACATTCTGAAAAGTACCGTGCAAAGCTTGATAAAATCTTCCTCGGAGTCTCAGGATGGAGTCGTGAGAAGCGAGTTTAGAAAGAATAAGCTCAGAAATGCCCAACAACATCAGGGACTTTCCAGAAGTTCCAAGAAAGAAACTCTCCCAAAAGTTTAGGTGGATCTTCACAGAAGTGGATCTACCTGAAGTTGAAAATCGAACATTCCAGAACTCCAGAGTAAGGTTTTCTCGAAGTTCAGGCATCACCAGATGTTCTAGGTAGATACTTCTCAGAAGAACACGAAAACATTCCAAAAGTTTAGGGGCTATTTCCTAGTA
>JASCZW010003569.1:0-25933 GCA_034211315.2 Aedes japonicus
TGGTATTGTTTACGGTAGATGGGATGCAAGTCTCTCCGTCAGCATGTGTTTCCTGTGAACATTTCTCTCACCTTTCTGTGGCTATCTAGTTGTGCCAACTCCTTGGCATTTTGCTCGACTAGGAGCTTGGCTTCCAGCTCTTCTCTCTCCTTGCAGGCAGCCAGCACTGTCAATGATGACCAATTCTATTATCTGAAGGTTCGCGACAAAACAGAGGCAGGTACAGGGGAGCTGATTACACCCCAGTGTATGTTCGGTAATTGATAGCCTTCATTGAATTTCTATCGGGGTCTCATACCAGACGAAAAGTTTAAAGAGACGTTAATACAAGCACACATACAGCACAGTAAGTTTGACGGAGGTTTGGACAGGGCTTCTTCCAGCCTGCACCTCCAGGCAAGTATGTGTGGCAGGTCAATCGATCCTTCTCCTTATGCGCCTCCAAATTCTATCTGCACCTCGTCATTTGTCTTGGTGATCAACAAGCGCCATCGCCAAGCCAACCTGACCTGTCCCTGAAGGCTATAATATTTGCAGTACCTGCTGGTGGCTCCTGTCATTATGTTGATCGAGTATCATCCTCTAGCCGCTTTATTGATCATCTTGTCGTCAATAATCCCAGCATTTCTTCACCTGACCACACTCTGCAAGGCGTTTTGGATGCCCTATCCACTGCGATATCAGTCGAACATCAGCTTGCTTCAGTCTACCAGCAAAGTACCTTAGTCCTTTGTCGTGCTCCAGCCATCCAACCTGCTCTGAGCATGAACTCGGGGTTTTGGAAGCGGATTCCAGCCTGCAACCACAGATCTACAGATTTACTACCAAAATGCTTGCGGTATGAATACCTGTATTGACGAATAGCTGCTTGCATGCTTAGATGAACGCTACGACGTGATAATGCTCTCCAGGACATGGCTTGACGAACGGACCCTATCCGAGCCAAATGCTGTGGTACCTGATTAGTGATAGGTGATCCGAACTTACCGCAGACTCTAGCAACATGGTGTTTGTCGGACAATGGGTTTAGGTAGCTGGACACTGAATGCATCATCGGCGTTTCACGGTACAGCGAATCCTGAGGATTGCATCCTGAGCCAGTATCGAACCAAGTCTGCGGTGCAAAATCAATTACGTTGCCAACGAAACTGGCAAGTTTCTCGATCTCTGTTTTGTCAACAACTTTGAACTGGCACCAAGGATATCCATTGCTCTATCCGTTTTAGTTAAAACGGTTCCTCTGCATCCCGCTTTGCATCTCACGCTCGAAGTTGAGCGTCCGACGAATGCTCCTAACGTTGCGGATCCCGTCAGGTACGACTTCAAGATATGACAGCATTCTCGGCATTTTGTTGAGCATCGACTGGAATGTTACTCTTGACACCGACGATATCAACGTTGCAGTTCAGACCTTCTCCAATATTGTGAGCTATGCTATCGATCACCATGTTTCTAAGCGTGCTCCTCCAAAGACCAGACATCATCCGCAGCAGTCCGCTGCCCTACGAAAGCTCAAATCTTCAAAAATAGCAGTATTCAGACGGTACTCTAAGCATGGGGGAAGTTCTCTGTGAATCCGATACCTGCGAATCAACAGCGAATAGAAATAGATGTCTCGCCTGAGTCGTGCCAATTATTTGGAAAATGCACAGAACAGGCTGAAATAAGATCCTAAGTCTTTCTGGAAACATGTCAACGATCAAAGAAAAGAATCTGGACAACCATCAACGTTGACTTGCGATCTAATCTTTTTGGCTAAAAATTCATGTTTTCCATAAGCCATCGTTGAGTCCGATTTGACGGGTGATCAATTCTGCTGTAGGACAACGTATTTATCGCCAGAGAAGTAGGCCTTACATACAGAAAAATCCGGTGTTGTTTTTCCTCCAGCGTCAATGAAAACAGGCATTTGCAAGCCGTTGGAAAAAGGCGACATCGGCAGGTTTGCTTTGGATTATAAATTTCACCTCTCCTGAACTTTCCGAGGGAGTGAAAAAGCTCCAATTGTTGCGTGTCATCACCAATGGATGTTCCTCCACCTCAGTTTCACGAAGAGACACATTTTGACTTACTTCTCCAACGCCATTAATATTTTTTTAAAATCATCGGAAATCTATGTTGTATGTTCGATACACAATGTTGTAAAGACAACGAGGTCATAACCGTCTTGAAGCTTACTGTAAGGCCGATGACATACTCATGGCGTAGGGAAGCGTTGGCGAGAGAGGTGGCGTCAGCGTCAAACCTATCTTGATTGGCGTTCTATGAAAATCGCCCAAACCTGTCATAGTGAAAGAGGTGCAAAGCGTTTTTCGATGCGGCGAAGCAGTTCACATAGTGCTTTGACGCTTGTGAATGCCAGTAGACGCTGTATTGGTCGTTAAAAAATGGAGATTGACTCTGAAAATTTAATTTCACTCGTTTTCGCAATGAGTGCACTGTGGGATAAAACCTTAAAACAACACCGGAACAGGAATATCGTGGATAAACTTTGGCGACAAGTTTCGACTGAGTATGTGGAAAATTCCATTTGGCCAATATTCGTTCGCCACCGATCTTGACATTTGTTCAGTTGGCGCTGGCATATAAATAGGCTGAAGAACATCCCATAGAGCTTGGCACTGATTTTCGGACTCATGGCTTCAACTGTATAACAACCCACGCGGAAGGAAAATCCGAGGGTAGGGAAGGATAGATCCGGTTGCTAAAAATCTGAAGAGGAATCCGAAAGTTGAATGAAAATGCTCAGTGGGTTATATAAATCAGAATATTTCAAATCTGCCATACCTGAGCCATAATTAAACGTTCACATGGTAGAATCGGCTCTTTATTACAGTTCGTCCAATTTTTCAATAATTTGTGTTTCAACATGCTTAGAATCAAATCAAATGTATCCATATATATCCTAGTATAAGAATGAAACTTATCAGGATATTTACGAAGATCGTCGTACAATCTACATAACTCCCCATCACGTTTTCTGTTTCGGTTTATAGGATGCACTGCGAACTCTCTTTCCTTGTTCATGATAAAGTAAAGCGTGCTTAAGGACGCGAAATATTCTTCTTCAGATGAATTCATGCTTAAAGTCACTTTGAAAAACTCTAAATTGCCGTTAACTTCTACACTTTCAGTATGCTCATAAAAACGCTTTGCTTCGCCCCATCCCTTCGCTTTATTAATGATGAGTATGTCATCGGTCTTAAACGCAATCACATTGGAGCTAACTTTTATTGAACGTTCCCATAGCAAATATGCCATCAAATTAAAAGCTCTACCCCAAAGGTTTTAACATCTCACTAGCAAGCCATGCAGAACAAAACAAACTCATGCCGTCAAATTCCACCAACGTGTGCAGTGAAAAACAATTTTCCAATTTTTCAGCTGATCAGGCTTCACCAAAGCAAAGCAATTTGAAACCTCTCGTTTTGATTGCTTTCCAATTTGTTGCCACCATCGCCCACTTCCTCCACATCGATCAATCGATTTTAAACGATGGCGATCACGCCAATTGGCAGCTACTGTATAGACCGCCACGAGTGTACTCTCTGTAGTGGAACGTTTCTGCATCGGAGCGTATTCAAACATGCGGTACTTCACGGGTTGACAGGTCGAACCTTCAAACAACAACAAACAACAACAGCAGCAGCAGCATGCCCGCCGTGCAAAGTAGAAAATCGTTTCGTTACCAGCCACCTCCCGCCGCCGCGCGCCACCACCTCTGGTGCACCGCCGCTGTTCGGATGCAATGAAATTGAAAAATAAATAAATAAACGTACACAAAACAAACTTAAATCAACAAAACGGGCCACTCAACGATGGAGCACAATAAGCTGCTTGCTTCCGAGTAGGGCACCTGGCTGAATCACGCAACACCGATAGTTTTCCGAGCCACTCTAAAATCAAACTCATTTCATTCATACAACGGCAGCAGCAGCAACAACAACAACAACATCAGCTGCACAAACCGATTACGATGATGACGATGATGTCTACTGACTGACTCATACCTTTACCTTCCTGCCACTGCCAGCGACGACGATGGCGACTACAGCGAGTTGACCCACTTGCTATTCCAGTTTCGAAGAGTGCGGCTTGAGAAGGCATTCTCTGTAGTGCGCTGCTATTTGTTGCAATTATTTTGATTATTTCGTGTTTGTTTTCCCATCCCGGTTTAATTTGATTGCCGGTTCTGGCTGGTTTTGCCTCTTGTTTTGCTGCTCGGTCGTCAACTGTCTAGTTGGTAAGTGTCATTTGGCCTGAGTGGGTGGTATTTAGCAAAGGTGGCGTTTGGGTGGTGGAGAATGGGGTTGTCTGGGGAGTTAAGGATAGGATTAGCATGGCGTTCAAACGAAAAGGAGTGTATGCTAGTCCCAAGCGATTATCTGTTGGTTTCTGTGTAATAACAGCTGATCTGACAATAACGGAGTTGCGACCTCGGGCGGTCAATCATGTTCATACTTATATAATTTGTCGAAATCCATGGAACCATCAGGCACTCCTATATTACAAAAACTCATATTTGTTTCCAACCCATAATTTTCAAAAAATGTTTTAATTCATTTGGAATTAGCTGTAGAATCTGAGCTACACTATACAAGAGTAAACTCATACAATCGGAAGATTTAACAGCGAGGTGGGACTGATCCAGAGCAGTGTGCTCGAGCTTGAGCATGAGCATGATTGACCAACTGGAGTCGATTGTCCATTATTTCCAGATCAGCAGTAATTATACAGAGAACTAACAGATGATGCTCTGGATTACCACACATCCTCAATGTGTAAGAACTTTCATTCAAAATAAACGGACGCAGGCCCCGGTTGAATGTAGTTCAAATAAGGAAAGGGTAGGAATATGTTGACGTGAAACTCGGCTTGTTGGAAGCCAAGGATTCCTCTGCACTTCTACGAGAAATCACTGGGATGTTGTATAATAGGGTTGGGGTGGCACTCAGCATGATTTGTTTTGGCAAACGATACGCTGAATTCTTGATTATCTTTATTTTCAGATTATTCTCATGTTGTTGGTTTTTGAGAGAGGCAAAAGAATAAATTAAATTATGTGTACCGATATAAACCAATGCTAAGGATCAATTGGGACCACGCACAAAGTGTGATGGTGGTTTTAAGGTTATTTAAAACGGTGGTGAAGGTAAGGTTATTTAAAACGTTAGAGACCAAATATGTACAGATTTGAACCAACAGTAAGGATGCTGTTGAGACCAGTCGTAAGATTAAGATTAGAGATTACATACATACTTGCTATCTGTCGATCTCTGGAAAACACCTGAGCGATTTCTTACGATCAGTGGGGATAGGGGATACTGTAACCCTCATACTGCCTTCATAGACATCTGGAGTTGAAAATGGGATAGAATTGATGGATTTTTTTCCTTAGCGAGAAAGTGAAAAGAGGTGAGCCTGGAATTCTGATATATAATCAAAACCACACACAGAAAAAAATAATTAATTTTAACAAGCGCGTTAAATTTCCGCACGTTTAATTCCAAGCCAAAGGAGGCGTAAACAACGCAATTGGTTGTAGTCCTTGATGCGCCATACAACAATGGTTGCAATCTTTCATACAACAGGCTTGATTCAGGCGTTAACTGGCTTGAATTTACATAAAATATCCCATTATTTTCTACCAAATCTGTTTCTTTGACAGTAGTCGTCATGTCATCGTTATAGTTGTACGAGTACTGAATATCATATGTTCCTCTGGAAAAGATGCCAGTTTGATGTTTGCCATCTTCGGTTTGTTCTTAAGCTTGGTTTTAACAGATTGCTTGAATTTGAAAGAACATTCAATGAAATCTGACGGCTCCATTTAAAAAACCAGTGGCCTAATGCTTGAGTTTTTCACACAGCTGACGAAATTTGGAAAATTGTTAATGCTGACATATAAGTATGCTCAGGCTCAAGGTACTTCAAAATAATTTAAGCAGTTTCAAACATATTGTCTTCAACCAGCGAAAGCTTCCATGGCAAAATCAAATGGGAGCTTTGCAGGTTGAAACTTTTCGTTGGTATTCGTGAAGCCAATAGGCGAGAGCGTAATTTACGGTATTTTATTCAGAACATAGCAGCCTGGTTTTTACGCCAAACTATGAGAATGAACGTTCAGTAAAATGCTTGTTTTTCGCATATGTTGGCGTTGCGTTTTAAAGATGATTAAAAATGAAAGTATTCTAAGTATCTTGCCAGCCCAAACCAACTTAACTTAAAACTTCATCAAATGGACAGAAAATTTGTCCATAATTGTTGGTATACATTGCATTCCAGCCTGAACATGGAAAAACGCGTTTTCTGAACAATCATCCCGATGATGGTTACGTCAACTTTGCATCCCAGGGCAGTAAGCCTAAGAAACAATTTTGGTGTTATAAGGGTTCTGAAGAGCATGAATTAGACTTCCAATATAGCATTCTATACCTATACCTTGTGCAGCAAAGTGTTCTATAAGAAACTGCTCAAAAAAAGTTGATGATGTCCAGCAAGCTGAATTTCACGATATGAAGACCAAAACTCCCAACCCAGAAAACCCTGCCATCCAACTATTTGTTTCAGCAAAGACCTTTGAACCTCCATGGAATCCCGCATGTGAGGGAGAGCTGAGAGAAGGCTAAACTCTTCGCAGTGCTGTGATTTAAATCTGAAGTTGACTTTTGGATACAAGAAGATGCATAGTCAGCTTTGTGCACAAAATACGTAACGCAAAAAACGAGATTTTGGACTCCTTCCCCCTCCAGGTAACAATAATTAACATGTTACCATATTCCCCCCTTTATTTACGTAACGCTTACGCCCCCCCCCCTATTTCACAATTGTGATAAAAGCATCATAAAAACTGTTATTGTTGTTGTTTTTATGTTTAATTCCCGTTTGGGTAACTTGAAATTAGTAAAGATTGCAAAAATGTTTCAATCAGTTTCATATAAGTAACTTAAAGCTCTTATAAAGATTACAAAAAACATTGCACTTATTGTACTGCATTTATTCAGGTTACTGGATGTTCTTAAAACTGTTACAAATATAAGTTCAACAAGTTTACTCAAATGTCTTTCAATTATTTAGAGTATCACAAAATAAGTTCAAAGTTTTATTTCGAGTGACGCAGTAACAAGTGCATTTGATGTTCACTGAAAAAATAATTCACTTAGCTACAACTGGAAACACACATTGATATTTTCCAATACTTATATCTGTGACTTTTACATGAATATCACATAGAAAAAGAAATTCTACATAACTAATCACTTACATTTTACTGGACACATGAGATTCTCTTGATTTTGCAAAGCATTTTTCACTTCCTGAATCACATGAGAGTCAAGTGAGTTTCTAGTGGATATTTTCCACTGATTATGTGAATGTGTATTAAATCAAACCACAAATTGTTTTAGTTCAATGCAATCATATGTTTGAAACAACAAAATTTCTTATCAAACCCAATAGTCAATTGAGATTTCTAACAGAAATCATTATTGATTCAACAAAATAATTTTGCAGAATCGACAATTAACAAAAAATTTAACTTAGTTTCTTATTATTTAAAGGTTCTAATAAATAGCAATATTTTTTTATCATTTCAACCGCTCTGTTCGAATCAATGCAAAGGTGCACTGTTTCCATAAATTCTATTGATTCAACGATAAATGCTGTTTGTTATCAATAGAAGCCACCTTTGCAGCGCTTAAGAAACAAAAAAATCCTAGAGGGTTTGAGCTGTTTAGTGGAATATTGTAACTATAAATTAGAAGAAAAATTAGTAATCTCCATTTAATTCCAACTACCTTTGCTTATCTTCGACAGATGCGCGTATTTAGTTCACAATGTGCAGACTTCTTCAGTGTCTCGTACTAGTCTCGTACCCAGTCGAGTTATTAGTACGAGACACTGAAAGAAGTACTGCACATGTAGACGAAATACGCGTATCTGTCGAAGATAAGCAAAGGTAGTTGGAATTAAATGGAGATTACTAATTTTTCTTCTAATTTATAGTAACAAAAAAAGTTGTTGGTTCAAAAATAAAATCGGTATTGTTTGAATAAATAAAAATTATGGGTAAGCCGTGTTGAATCTATACAGAACAATATATTTCTCAGCCTGTACATAGATGTACGATTTATGGAAAATTGCACCAATTGTTGATTCAAATCGTCATAAGATACTTTTCGTTTAGTAGATCACATTTAAATAGTTAATCTCCTCTAATCGAAGCTTTAGAGAAAAAAGATCGAAGCGTGCTTTGACCACGAGCTGACGTGTTTTTTCTACTGTCATGTTTTTTCGCTCGTTTTCGTTATTTTTAGAGTAATAATTCTTGTACCTAGTCCCCATATTATAATTCAGTGCCGAATTAAAAGGTTTTGAACAGTTTCATCGCGATCAATCAGTAATATTAATGGCCACTTCATGGGACACGAAAAATGTTCACGCGATTTGCGAATTTCTGGAAACTGAAGCTACAGTATGGTGGAGCTGACGCTGCCATCAGAAACAGTTCAGAATCAAGGCGATTTTAGGCGAAGTTTGTGTGAATTTTGCAGCAAGAAGGAGGCAAAGATTTGATTCGTTGGATTATGCAGAGTGAAGCAAACTATTACCTGAAGTTCCAGGCTGCAGTAGACTTCTTGGTGAGCTAGTGCCATTTTGCTTAGTAGAATATTGTTTGTAGCTTGAGTAGAAAACCAATCGCAATTATCAGAATGGGAATTTAATTGTGTTCTTGTTCAGTGCGTTTTTGTTGAAACAAGTTTTCACGCACCTTTTCTGTAGAATAATACTAAACTTTGTAGCAATAGAATCAAATTATTCTATGATGAAGCAGGAGTTCCAAACCGCCACTTGCTATAGTTTCCAGTTTTGTGAATGCGTAAGTTGATGCGTGTGTATGAAAGAATGTGTGAGTTTTTGCCGGCCTTACAGTGCTGGTCTTGTAGTCTGCTCAACCCACTCGTTGTGTATGGAAAAGGAGGAATTTCATTTCATTCGTATTTCCATCGTATTAACGGGTTTGGGAAGAAATAACATAAATTTTTTGAAAATATGCTCTTATTTCTAATTGATTTTTTTTATTTTATTTCCTTATTGAAATCTTTATTTACATGTTAGTTTTCCAGTCTCTTCCAGTTAATGATCGATACTTAGTGGGAGACCCTTTTCAAGCAATAGTTTCTATCAATCTTCGCGGTAGGCTATCAAAGAGTCGTTGGATCCTTTGGATAGGAATCTAAAGCCCGATTCAAAGTTAATTTGGACGCATTCAAGTGATAATAACTCAGGAATTAAACAACATACACAGTTGATCATAACTTCAAAAAACCCGCATTAATCCACCGATGGTGAGACTGAACCCTTCTTACATTTCACCAGAATTACAAACTCAAATGTGGGCAATATTGTACTGGATACATATTTTCATCAGAAATTCCAAGAAGATTCAGAAATATTCAATATGCCATACATTCAGTTGATAAAATGAACTTTTTGTCAATCCTGAACGTATTGCTCAGGATTGAACAAAAATTAAAATATTTCCATTAATAGTCTTTAATGACCTGTGTTTGTTAGTTATATAAACGGGGAAATTACATAAATATTAGAAATTTCATATAATCAGTCCATAGCATGAATTATTAGACAATCCTAAGCGTCAATTTTGATTATCGATATGGATTCAAGATGCTTAATAAGTACATATTCGTTGAAAATAGTAAATGGAGACTTTGTGTAATTTTCGAATATACTCGTTGCAGTTCAAAACCAGACCACTCGAGCCAATCGATGCTGCTCTAATTCTATACAGTAGCATAGTGTGGCTAGTCCGCTGTATGTGCTATACAACGCTAAAGATGCGAAACAATAGAATGCAAGCGGCATCGATTGGTGTGATTGGTCTTGTTCGGTTTTGCACTCGGTCATATCTCCATGAAGAATTATCCAATCATAATGAAATTTTGACCAGTTATTTGGAGATATCATAGCTTTGATTTGGCAAAATAAAATCGGTACACAAATAGCTCAGTATGTAATCGGAGACTAAACTGTTTGATTACTATTATAATAGGCCTTCAAGTACTCTTTCGTTCATATCTTCGAAACGAAATGTTCGAATGAAAAAAAAATCAATAGCGTTCTATGGGAATGTTGTAGCTTCCATTTGCCGTCAACAGAACTGAAATCGGTTCACAGATGGCTGAGAAACCGATGTGACATTATTTGTAACGCACACACACACATACACACACACACACACACACACACACACACACACACACACACACACACACACACACACACACACACACACACACACACACACACACACACACACACACACATACATACACACAGACATGTGCTCAGTTCGTCGAGCTGAGTCGAATGGTATATGACACTCGGCCCTGTGGGCCTCGGATAAAAAGTCGAGTTTTCAAGCGATCTTAATACCCTTCTGTTGATGTAAGAAGGGTAAAAAGGGCAGTTATTCATTCAGTTTTCAAATATACAGCTTCCGTTGTACAACAAATTATTATATTTCACCGGTTCGAACGAACTGTCGCACTTAACTTGTGATCGATAACTAGAAATTGGAGGAGGGGTTGGTGTTCTCCATTTAGTTCCAGCTATCTTTGCTTATCTTCGACGGATGCGCGTGTTTCGTCTGCAGTGTGCGGACTTCTTCGGTGTCTCGTACTAATAACTCAACTTCGAGTTGTTAGTGTGAGACACTGGGAAGGTCTGCACATTGTGGACGGGTACGCGTGTCTGTCGAGGATGGGCGGGGGTGGTTGGGGTTAAACGGAGAATACTAGTTTTTCTTCTAATTTCTAGTTACAGGCATTCCACTAAACAGCTCAAACCCTCTAGGATTAATTGTGATCGATGCCATCATGATCTGCACAGTCGCTGGTGACACTGTACCGGCGAACATATTCCAATTTAAACGCATTTGTTGTGCCTTTGTCACTTCTTCACCGTCTCCTGGAAGTTTTCGCTTGACATTTGCCCAATATTTTTCGATCAATCTGAACGTAGGGCAATTCGAAGGATTAATCTCTTTGGTGACGAAATTAACATGGTTTGTATCATACCATTCAAGTACCTCATTGGAGTAGTGACAGCTGGCTAGATTCAGCCAAAACATAACGTTGGTCTTGTGTTTACGAATGAAGGGCTTTTTCAGACACTCTTTAATGTAAACCTTCGACGTGATTGTGTGAGATGTGATGAAAACCTTGGTTTTAAGGCCACAACTGCAGATTCCTTGCCAAATAATTAGTTTTCGAGCAAAATTATCAGCAAAAATTTATACCTGGAAGGGACATTCTCACGATCAGCTGAAAGGTAAAATTTTCGTCCGGGGATTTGTTTATAATCCATTTTGACATATGTATCGTCATCCATTGAAATACTGCCATCAAATTTCGTCCTTGTAACGTTTGATTGCAAGACACACCATTTACTCTGGGAATTTTGACACTTTTGCTATTTTTGAGGCAGACCACGAAGGATTCTTTAGATGTTGACCTATTGTCTGGTGGCGTGAAATAAAATTGCAGAGAGATGCAAAGAATTGTTAGTAAGATATGACTCATAATAAGAAGGCATGGAAGATCGCATGTTTCAAAGTGTTCAATGTACGGTGGAAACCAGGAAAAGAGTGAACATAAAATATGGCTTAACCGGAACCTGGAGATAACTAGGTGGTACTATTCCCGGGTCATGGTGATGCGATGTGAGACCGGTCGTGATCGTAATAGTAGGTGTGGGAATAGCAAGGTGAGTTAGCCATGGTTTCGATATGTATGTATATGTATGTGTATGTATGTGTATGTTTGTGTATGTATACTTGTGTATGTATGTGTGAATGTTCATTTAATTTTTATAATGCAATATATATATATATATATATATATATATATATATATATATATATATATATATATATATATATATATATATATATATATATATATATATATATATATATATATATATATATATATATATATATATATATATATGATCACATCACTTATCAAGGTGAATCCTGATCCATCGAGCCTCCTACTAACATAGAAAAACCTCCTTCCTGTGACCTTTGTGGGGATGCAGAGGTAAACACGGTCCCTAATCAGCAAAGGTCACACTAACTTTCCTTCCTATTCCCAACTGATTGCAAGGACGTGGCTGGCGCCGTTATTGATTATTAAAGAAATTGAGTCACTGAAACGTGTACAGTGAGAATGGTCGGTTACTCCCAGCCCCATTCAGTTGATTCATTGTGCAATTTCACTGATTCTGATCAATCACGGAGTAGCAACCATCGATACGTGCAGTCAGTCAAGCTAAGCTAAGCTAAGCTAATCTCCTCTAATCGAAGCTTTAGAATTTGGTCGGAGACCAAAAGATAGACTTAATCCAGTTTTCTTAAAATTTCAGATTTCTTGCACCACTTGGCCATAAATGCCATAAACACCCATAAGAAACACATGCGATTGGCCATCAATGGAACCAAAATTTAAAACTATGGCGATTATTGGTGCAGTGTTCCAGTTACGGTAAACGTTATTAATAATACAACACCAAAATGTTGGCGCAGTTTCGATATTTTTCCTTCAAAATATAGATTGAAAGCTTTCATTTGACGTTTTGAACGTAAGGGTTTTCCCAGAATGTTTAAACATAGTTCCTAACTAGTATAAATTTACCCTTTTCTTGCTACTTACTACTTTGCTAGGCACACAGGAGTTTGTAATAATGCAAATTGGTTATTCACTTTTGATTTTTTTTTTCAAATTGGTTATTTTGTTACGTAACGATTTTAAAACCCCCCTCGCCCATATGTCACAATAAGTAATGGTTGATAACCCCCCCAAACCTTCCTTCATGCGTTACGTAATTTGTGCACAAACCATAACGAAACTATGGCAGTTCATAGCAAAAAATGAAAATTCTCAGAAAAAAACCAGAAGGTCCTTATGTTATTGCAATTTCTCACTTACACACACAATTTCAAACGTACTTTTCATTCAACCCCAGAAACATAGAGCATTATGTTTGTTTAGTTATGTATGTAGAAATTACCGAATGGAAGGGTTTCCCAAATATGTACGATGATGATGTATTGTCCAAGTTCCCACCCCTCGAATATGTGATCTGGTGGCGATGGGTGAGATGGTAACCAAAGACATTCTGACGTGATGGTATCACATCATAACTATTTTTATTTACTGCCGCGTCACATATCTGTCATTGATGCACTGATTTTAGAGATGTAATCCAACGGACATCCTGTCTGGGAGCCTTGAATGCTGGTGCAGCTTAGTGGGGCTCCTTCCTCAGTGATATTGATGTGGGATTTTGTCTTGGCTGCGACATATTTCTTTTGTGCTTCCTGATATGATGAGCCCTTGCCACGCTTAAATATTATTCTAGCTAGGTAGGTATGCTGATAGACAATGTGTTCAGGATAATTAACATTCGTAGGATATCAAATGTTGGATTTACTGAGTAGAAGTTTTTATTAAATCATAGAACGTGGCACCATTTTTATTTTGTTATTTCTCATTTTAAAGAGCCATTGTAGCTGACCACGACTCAAAAACTAATGTTAGGCTGCACATGCATGTAAGACTTTGAAGTGATTGAACGACTAAGAGATTAGAAATAGACAAATAAAATGAGACAATGAACGGACAAGTTAAAGTTAACTTTTCTTCAATAAAACTATAGAATTTAACTGAATAACTCAGAAGACAAGAACTGACTAAGGCGGACAAAATGATAGGTCATTCAAACGAGGTAAGACGAGGTACGCATCGATGATTTTCAGAGCACAAATGAACTAGACATCAATTAACTTAATTTTAAACGACTAAAGAAGTCACAATATGCCTTCTTGACTGTAACACTGACTTACTAATTAAAAACTAAGTTAACCACGAAAATTGTACTGTTGGAACTACTAAGACTTTGAACATCAGACATTACTAAAACTGGTAGAATTCAAATATCCCGACGACATAATGACAACTTTTTTTTTATTCGAGAACTGCTCAAAAAGACCACAGCAGCACTTAAATGGCGAACTAAGTAACAAAAAAATTAGAGAAAACACATTGACAAACTAAATAACAAAAAGACGAAACAACACCATACAAAACAGTGGAAATGCACATGACGGAGAGAAAGAAGAAACAAATTTGTAAATGAAACTCCTTTTGAGGCAGTGTCTAAATTACAAAAGATGAAGAAATTACGAAACCCCATACTAAACTTGCAAACGTAACACTGACTAACAAAATAACACAGAAGACATTTGAAAAAAAAAAAACAAGACGAAAGGACTCAGAACTCTCAAACGTGGCTGCTTCCGAGTCAATTGTAACAGCGTCTTCTTGGACGACATGTTCCGTGTACGGCTGGTAAAATGATTCGAAAGGATTTACGCAACGATATCATCAAAGGCCTGGTGTAGAGGTTTCTACTCTATTCAGAGTCCCGCAAAAAAAAACAAAAAATGATTTATTTTCCAAGTTCTTGGATAACATTTGTCAGTAATATAGAATGCAATATGAACAATAAAGAAAATGAAGAGTAATAGAAAATTTCAATTGGCACCCCTACTGTCAATAGTCATTTCAGCTCAGTTGGATTATTTTTCCGATGAATTGCTTCAGGAGCTATTGCTATGATTATGGTTATAAACTAACTGTTATAAAAATAGTGTTGTTATCACTGTTATATTCAAATGATGATCATTGGAATATTGCGATACTCCTCTCTTATGCTTTAAATGTTAAAGTTAAAACAATACATTGTACGGTAAAGTAATGAGAATAATCAAGCACAACAATTGCATCATACATGGTATGTTGAAAATCAGCTTCTGGATTGAAATAACGGCAAAAGAATCTCATGGAGTCGAAATGACATACCCAGCATTTGGTCATTCGTATATGCTAAGTGGTTTCTGCGACGCTTTGTCTGCCCTTTTCGCTATTGATAAATAAGATAATTGTTATAACGTTCATTGAGTTGAAATCTGGATTTCTTTTTATTATAAAGATTTTATTTTGAACACAAAAGCAAATCCGAAAACCCCGATCCCAGTATCAGGCTAGTTTCGGTAATTACACATCCATGGTCCAGCGTTGTGCAAACACTGTTCCCGGGTAAACCCGGCAGACTTCGTCAGAAGCGATAATGAGAAGTTTCATTTACACTCACCTTTTTCCCCAGAAAAAAAAGAGCAGCCCTCTTCGGTGGTTCCTATTGCCATATAGTTATCCTACAACTCAACCGAACCATCGTTAGCTCGGCATATCCATACACACAGGTGCGTTCGTTTGCAGTTCTTCCCCACGGGCACGATGACCGGCTTTGCGATTCACGGTTGTAATTAGCGTCCAGCCCCGGTCCACCACATCAAGGCGAGAAGCTGGTGTCGGTAACCAGAAATGGCCAGCACACGGAAGAAAGAGGTGTTGCTATCCGATCCGACTACCATATCTCCGTTGCGATGCCGAAGCGCGTGAAGTCGATTTCAAACCGAGAAATGGTACGATGGTTTATGTGCGCTAATGACACGGTGGTGGTTCATTTAAGTGCGAACGGAACGGAACCAGATGCGATGCTCCGATAGGCATACTGGTTGACCCCACGACGAGCAGGGTCAACTCTATGAGCGATAGTGGAAAACTGTATGGTTTCGCGAATTAAAGCTCACTGTTTTTGAGTGGACGAATTGGAAGAAGGAACGGTGGTGAATTCTGTGCATAATAAGCACAAATTGGGCAGCTATTTGTCAAATATGACAAACGAACAACGGCCTCACCGGGCTGCCAGTAGTTAATCATGAATATTTTGCCGTAGCTAATAGAGATATATCAAAATGTTTTGCATTCAGAGGGCAGGGGGACAGAGCGTATTGATTAAATGGTTTGCCGGTTGGATCCGACGTCAGAGTCCGGTGTTGGTGGCAATAGCCAATTTTAGCTCCGCCAGTGGCTGTTAAAATTCTGCGGTAAATATTTGTTATAATTTTACCACCGGAAACTTAATCGTGTGTTTTGCGCTTTTTTTTGCTCGTCGAAGTGGTGAAGGTAGCTGGTGAATAAAGGCAAACAATACGTTAGGTGGTGGCGGCGTCGGATATCGCAGGCCCGGGTCGGTCTGATTTATTATCCAAACACAAGGCGAACGAGCTCCCACCTAATGCGGATGAATTAAACGCTATGGCCAGTAGTGTTCTGGGTCTGGCGAGAATGATCGGAAGGAACAAACTAATTCAAGCGTCGAGGAGCTACTGGAAAAAAAAGACTGGCGTCAGTAATGTAAGCTCGATGTTATTTATATTTTGGCGATACATTTTGTCAGAGAGTGTACTTGTGAAGAAAGTAGGCTGGTCTATGAAATAAAATGACGTGCATTTATTCCGCTGTCATGAAAAAATAATTCAATTTTCTTAGAAAACTTCAATGATTTTGAAATAAATTTTTTTAGGCAATTTAAACTCGTTCTAAGTTCTTGCAATCAAACAAGCATATTTACGGCTGAAGAAGTTGATGATGATGATGATGGTCCCGCCACTTAACCCTACAAAGGTTTGAGCTAGACGATTTATCTATTAGATAGGGTAAGGGGATGTAATGTTAGCCTAGCTCCTTCATTCGGCTTATGTACCAAATGTGTCATTAATCTAGCGATAATCAACAAAATCATGTTGCTTTTAGGATGACCGATGTAATCCGAAGCAATTGAGACAATATTAATCAACTTATAGTTGAATCCTAGAGGGTTTGAGCTGTTTAGTGGAATACTTGTAACTATAAATTAGAAGAAAATTAGTAATCTCCATTTAATTCCAACTACCTTTGCTTATCTTCGACAGATACGCGTATTTCGTTTAGAATGTGCAGACTTCTTCGGTGTCTCGTTCTACTTAGTACACTGAAGAAGTCTGCACATTGTAGACGAAATACGCGTATCTGTCGAAGATAAGCAAAGGTAGTTGGAATTAAATGGAGATTACTAATTTTTCTTCTAATTTATAACTTATAGTTGTTCACTTCTGCGTAATTTTCGATTTATTGAACTTTTGGGGCATCATGATTTCACTGGATAAGCAGAACAGATTATTACACGATTTTCAAGTGATCTAAATTTGGCTTAATTGAATATATAAAGCAAGTTATGCAGTCTGGATGTGCAGAAAATACTAACACGTTACAAACTAACTGTTCACATAGCTAATATAACAATGAGTTTTCAAGAAAATCGTAGACCCAATGTTGGGGACATATTTTTTTGTATGTTCCCAACTATGGCCTGTTGTATCAATAACGTAGTAAAAAGGTTGTTATTGGTAAAATTTCAAATTCAAATGCATGAATTTGCAGTTGTTTATATTCAAGTGGCTCATCTTAATACAAACCGAAGGAACAAAATCATTGTATAGTGAATTGAGATGATTTTATTATTGAATGGCTGATAAATCATTCATAAATACTATTTAAGTGTTTTGAAGCACTTTTACTGTAGTTTGTTTTGTGCAATGTTGTATTAAGTAAATCGAATACAGCAACAAAAGCCTTAATTCATAAAATAAGAATAAAAAATCGTTCACAGACTGCATTTAGTAATAAATCCATCGAATGGGACGAAGTTGCATCCATGAATAGACCCAATTTAGTACCTATAGACCTACATTACATCCTTATCCTTCGAAAGTTTGGAACGTTATAAAAAAAATTGTGTAACTTTTTGTGAAAGATACTACCAATCATCTTATTGAATGTATCTATGCAAGTGTATAGCAACTTGAATATCGCTTACAACTTAAAAAATGTATGAGTTATATTGAAAAATGTAATCGATCATTTCATAATAGGCTGAGTCAAGGGACACATACCCTAATTTATTTGAAAATAATTCAGCCAGTTATGCAAAACAAAAAAACGAACTGATTTCATCTACAGATATAAACTTCTTCCAAACCTGTTCATTTACTTTACAGTGATATAATTGTGAAATGCTATTGAAGTCAACCACAAATGTTCACAAGTAATCCCAGCGATCAGAAAATCCTATTACAATTCCAATCACATTATCAAAAGACAAGCCAATATCCAATCCTGCCCGCTACAGAGTCAATGAGGTTCCAACACTAATGGAACCGCCACCTTAGTTTTGGGCTGACCAAGGATATCCCCAATCAGGGAGATCCAGAAAATTTCCTAACCGAAGTCAAACTTTTACTTTCAACCACAACTGAATTGACAAGGAAATCCCCGACAATCAGCCAGACAACCGACTACTATTTTATGGCATCTTCTCAAGCATCAAAAGCCCATATTTTTTTTGTAAATTCAAAAAGAAGTCATTTATACCTGTATACCACGCGCGAGGCTCAAACTTTTGAAGACTTCACAAAAAATAAAACAACTTTAAATTACAATAACAAATCAAAATATTAAATATAGCATCATCATCGAGGCGAAAAGTATAGTTTGTTTGTGCCCCATGACAAATATAAAACATTTAATAATAAACCATACAAAAATATCCGTTGTAATAACATCGTCAAGATACAAAATTAGTCAAGAGTAAAAAGTTATCGGAGTAGCTGTTCAAAAGGCAGCTTTGATGTGTGAAATACATTGTCTCTTAAAATTTGTTAGTGTTGCTGCACGTTTGATGTGTATAGGCATCGAATTGAAAATATTTATACCTTAAAAAAACAACGAATTTTGTGAAGCTCCGTACAAAAAATATGGGGTTTTACTATCATCCGCGTTTCAAGTGTTATATCTATGAATATCACTTCCTCTTTAAATTCGATTACACAAATTTAGAGGCAGCAAACCATTTATTATTTTAAAAATGACCACCATTGTCAAATACACAACTCTCTGCTTCACCGATAGCCACTGTAGGGCATCTAACAAAAAAGAGGAGGAAGTGAACCTGTTACATCTCAAGATCAACCGCATTATCTTATTTTGCAACCGCTGTAATCTCGATATTTGTGTTTGATTAGCTAAAAACAAAATGGAAGGGCAAAATTCAATGTGAAGAGAGATGATAGATTTGTACAATTGTATTTTAATAGCAATAGTTAAATCGTTTTTCAATCGGCAGAGAATACCGTACTTCTTGGCTATTTTCTTGATGACATCGTCAATGTGAGAGTCAAATTTTAATCTATCATCAATAATCACGCCAAGATATTTAATTTCACGAACGCGATCAATTGTCTCATCATCAAATGTAACAGAGACGTCTGCGTTAACTCTATTCCGCGAAATTACCATGAATTTAGTTTAACTTATGTTTAATTTTTACTGTTTGTACTTTAACCATCTACTTAGAGAACGTAAATCTGCATTCAAATGTGAAACGGCCTCCTCAAGGCTATTAGCTGCAATGAACAACACGGTATCATCAGCAAGAAGATTAATATCACAAAATCGCAAGACTCGTCGCATGTCATTAATATACAGAATGAATAAAATGCGCCCTAATACACTCCCTTGTGGTACGCCAAGGCTGTTCTCCATAGGGCTCGACACGGAATCATTTATTATTTATTCCTTTATTATCGAGATTTTCAGCCCTGGGCTGGTTCATCTCCCGTTGTAGTCACTTCAAACACCTTTTGGGTATTTTCGTAACTTGTCCGGGGTGAGATTCGAACTCGTGACTTTGGCGTGAGAGGTATGGGTGTTAACCACTACGCCGGGGTCGCCCCCCCCCCCAGACACGGAATCATTAAAAGCCGTAGGGGAAATGTGGGTAACCCCGTCAGGGTGGGTAAGCCCGTCACCCCAACGGCTTTACTAGAAAACCATTTTGCAGTATGTTTTTGACTATACCTATTATTAGTATATATCATTTTAACCATTTCGAGACACATCATACCCACTGGGAACTGTCAAACTCGAGAAAAATAAACTAAACAAACACAAGCGTCGTCGCAGCAATACCGGATGTTATTTTTCGATGGTAGATTTTAACGTCTTGACAAATAATTAGGTACAGAAATTCAATTCCATTGATCGCGTAGTTTCATTTACACTGTATCTTAGTGCTGTGATTCATTGAAAGGTAAGTTTAATCAATTATACAAGATTTACGGTGTAATTAAGAAAAAAAGTGCCTTTGGGGTAAGCTCGTCACTCATCGATGCGGGTAACACCGTCATGCTATTTGGATGAGCGGATGTTTGTGAAACTACCTAACCATTTCTATCAGATGCCACGCAACTACAAATGGAACACCCACTGCGGAAATTGGACAGATCAGCAGCTAATCCAGGCAAAAGACGCAGTGGATCGCGAGATTTCCGTGAATCGTGCTGCTAAGGCGTTTGGAATTCCAAGAACTACGTTGGCAGACCATGTTACGGGATAGGTGGTGAAGTCAAAACTGGGATCACAAGAAACGGTTTTCACGCCGGAACAGGAAGCGGAACATTTGCAGCACCTGATTTTACGGCATTAGAAAGAACGATGTCCGTGAGCTGGCTTTCGAGCTGGATGAAAAAAAAAGATTGCCCATCCGTTCAACAAAAATGGTGCGAATGGTAATTTCAAATCAAACCCACATCAAAAGTCTTGTGAAAATTTCCCTGATATTAACTGACTTCTGGCAATATTGGGCTTGTCGCACATGTTTTAAACCTGGAGATTTTAGAGACTCCGGCTACTACTACTACGTGCTAATCATGAGGGCTCAAGAATCAGAAAAATAAGATTACTCGTACCGATAAAACAGATTTCAAACAAAATTTTGTCACATGGGTATGTATGAATCTGAAACATTCTAAAATATGTCCCTGTGGTATATGGATGACCCCTTGTGAAATGGCCAATGGAGATGGTTGATAAATCATCACAAGAGATCAAACATATCTACATGTTCAAAATTAAATTTCGTTTGCAGAAATCTTCAAAACTATTTTAATAAAAATTAATGCCGGTCTTACCCCATTGGGTGACCCGCACTGATTGAAAAACTTCAATATTTGCCATGTTTGTTTTGCGTATGTTGTTTGACCGACAACACATATTTTGACACTTCCAACGCACAAATCGTATAAAGTAATACTCCATCAAAGATTATGGTAGGGGTACCTGTCATTTAAAGTATTACATTAATTTTAAAAAATCGCAATGCTTAAGGTGACGGGATTACCCCTTCCTCCCCTACGTTGAGTTCTGTCAGACAAATAGCTTTCGAACCATCTGTATGCAGAACCCGAAAATCCAAAGCGCTTGATTGATTTTAACAACAAGGGCCGAGAAATCGTTCTAAAAGCGCCGTTGATCCAAAAAAACAGTAACAATCGTATATTTACGCTCTACATTTTCTATCCATTTTGCTAAAACAAAATTTAACGCTGTTTCACAAGAATGACCTTCGCGATATCCCGATTGTTCCGGCGCAATCAAATTATTACTATTCAAATACGTTAACAACAAGTTCCAAAATTTTCTCTAAAGTGTGCAACATGTTAATAGGACGAAACTCTTCGGCTTTAATCGTTCCAACGACTTTTTGAAAGGGAATAACTAAAGATTCTTTCCAAACTTGTGGCACGTGCCCAGTTTGCAGCGATTCATTAATTAGGTCCAGCAGGTTGTTTCCGATGACATTAAAGCAATCTTGTACTACTCTTGCATTTACGTTATCTACTTCAGCTTTTCTCAAACGTCAAAAGACGTATTTAAAACGTCAGTCTCTAGTTTGCATGACATTGCTTAACAATCGTTGGTTAACATTCGGATACAAAGAGCTATGGCTATAAGTTAGCATAGAGATTAATAATTGCTCCATAAACGTTCCATAACATGTTAAAATACGATAGCTTTATATAACTGATTACGCGTTGCACAATTGCAGAATAAATGTCAACGCTTATTTTTTTGCAGCATGATGCTTCATCTAGTGAAGCATCACACTGCAAAAAAATGAGCGGTATAGGTTAACGTTAACCTCAAGCTTGGAATAGGGTCCCGGGGAGCTGAAACCGTACCCTACCCTATCGTATACTCGATCGTATGTATAACAGCGGATACTAGGCAGGTAAATAATATTAGGTGTATATAGTTGAGAATACATCTTTCGAAAATTTCACTACTATAGTTATCATACAAAATATTTCAATTCTCAGGTCATTCAACTGAAGAAGCAAATTGGACAAACTGGAGATAATTGTAACGGACAAAACGTTTGTTTCGAATCAATTGATCACTTTTCAGATCTAAAGGTCCTACTATTTTGCTCTTGGAGTGGTGGAAGCAAAGAAGAAACACCGAAGTTTTCGATGAAGGACTATGAGAATATTTTGAATATTTTTTTTAAATTGTTCTTAGTGTTGACATCACATTTTCACGCAAGCTTCAAGAGGACTTTTTCTAGAAGATCACGAGGAATTCAAAAAAACGCAGTGAAGCTAACGGAATGAGGCAATCATCTATCCATCGTAGAACTAAAAAAAAAACAATTACAGGTACTTTTATTAACATGACTATGCAATGCTTATTGCTGTTGATATTTATTTCTACAACATAAAAATAAAAATAATAACAGCAGATTCATTGAAGGTTTTACCATAAACGTAGTGAATTTGACTGAAATTTCATGGTAATTCTAAAGATAGGCGTAGTCGGGTAAAATGGTAGTTTCTACTACAAGTTTTTTCCCCGTGTACGAACTTACAAAAAAAATATTGTTTAAGTCATATGTTTTACGGTACTTAGTTTAGAGATCTGCGCCTTATGAACATTTATAGCAGAAGATCTAATTGGTAATCGGAAAAAATCAGATATTATTCGAAGTGCTTGACCATGTAATAAAATATTCCCATTGAAATCAGTGGAAATATCAACTAATTGAACTAGTTCATGACTTTTTGTTAAGATCCACGCATTATTGAAAACATTGCTGACTAAAAATCCCTGTCTTATTTCACACTCGACTATATTACCTCGCTTTATAACTTTAGGAACCAAATTTGAATTATTAGTAGTATTAGTTAGAAGAATTTTATTTTTCTCTAATATTCTATTCGCAACTTGTTCTAAGCAGTTTTTACCTTGCCGGACATATGATTTTAATTGGAAAAGATAGCTTCTCGAAAGGATACGATGAAATTCGTATTCAGAGGACCAAACCGTTGCACATCCCCTGCCAATATGTTCAAGGTTATGGATATTGCTGGTTACATATTGTTCACCGTAGACCTCAATAAATTCTTCAATGAATTTTCTGTATAATACCTCGGCAAGCGGCCATAAATGCTTATAAACATTCGATGAACAGATTGTAACTGCCGTGAACAAAAGTAAAAATGGTTGTACAATTTTTCGTCTATCAAGTCTTTGAGAACAACAACAAGCCTACATAGTTCAGGAAGGTTCGCTATTCCGTGCCTTTCCAAAAGGCCAGACAGTCTAGTCCTCTCATTTTTCGGTGGATTTCTTTGGGTAGTTTAACGCTTAGAACAGAATTAGAAATTCGTTGTATTTGCAGAGCGCTAACCGCATTACATTTTCTACAAGTTTATGAACAGTCATCTGGACAGATATATTGCCCAAACAAAAATAACAACAGATTTTAAAGTAAAAGAGTATAAATGTTCAAAATTGAACAACTTTTCGTAATGCTACTAAATTTTACAATAATGAACTTGCACTACAATATATGGAATTTTTTTTTATGGTGATTACCACGCTCCTTTGAAAATAATGATGTACATTTGTTTTTATATTAAATGTGAGAATCAATCTTTACCTTTTACAAAATCACGTGCAGGTGAATCACAAATAAAACTCCAAATTTTTATTTTGATGATATGATTGTTAACAACATATCCGGTGTTGAAAAAAGGCACTAGTTCATCAACAAAGGGTGTCAGGAACGTGTTTATGTTTGAAGGTTAACTTTTTCCAAGAAATATTCCAATCGGCATCGGTTGAAGTTCAGGTATTTCATGAATCATGCATAAAATTGGCCAAAGTTGAAATTTAGAACTTTTGTGTATTAGCAAGCCATCAATGTTAATGTTAATTCTGATTGAGATATCAGTAGAAAATTTCTCAAACCATTTGCTAAGACATGATGCTAATCCATAGTGCCAATATTTATCACCAGCCATCTCGACACAAAGCTTTTCGATGCCCTAAGGAGTCGCTAACAGGGTTCTCGGGTCCGATGGCAAACTTGACTCGTTATACTTTGCTTTTATTATTCTCAAAAAATCTTTCAAAGCTTGATGCGAAATATTGTGTTGAAGAGACCACATTCTCAAAGCTTCTTGAGTACAGTTTTTTACAGTATAATTTTCAAGGATGTTTCCGATTCCATGCATATCTATGGGGTTTTCTTCTGAAGCTTCCCCAGATGTGCTATCTGTATTGTTTTGAACGGGAAAAGTTTGAGCTGCATTGATTTGGAGTGTACAAGAGATATCTGATGTAACAGAAGGACCACAATTATTTTCTCTATCATCTCTGGAAGACGCATCTTCTAGATCAGGACATCCTAAAATTAACAATATTAATAAAATGTACTATTAATAAATGTAAATATTAATAAATATATAAACATACCAGTTTCAGGATGTGAATTTGCAACACCTTTTATATACTGTTGGTTTACGGTTGTTTTTAGTTTCATATTTTGTAAAATAAGTTTGTATTTTTCTCTAGTAGACTTAAGTTTTCTGTGGTATGTTCCACTTTTTTTGTATTTTCTCAGTTTTTTATCCATATTATTTTTTATTTTCACCAATGTAAAAGCTAAAACAGTTTTAGTAACTAAAATGTTTGCTGATCATCTAACTTATTCTGACGTTTAAAGCAAATGTGATGACCTTGTTTAGTTTGTTAGTCAGCCAGTATCTCATTATTTAATTCGAGGGACGCTTGTTAAGCGTCAATTACTTTTATTAGAAGTCGTGTATTTAATGTTGATTAAGTTCTATTTTATGCTCTAGTTTGACTTCTTTGGGAGTGCAATAAACGTCCCAGTGATATCGTTGTTTAGCTAAACAATGCTTTTCGTGATGATTGTTTCAGCGTTTTTTTTAATAATTATATCTAGATGTTATATAACGATAACGATTTTAGAGTTACTTGCTTTTATTCCATCTTTTTTATAACTTTTCCGTGATGATTGAATAGAAGAGTAATAAAAATGTAGGACAGCTTATAAAATCATGTTGTTCAACCCAATGTTCGTAATCATTAAAAAGCTGTCTGGTCTGTTTCAAGAACTTTATTCATAAGAATAAAACAACTACTGTTTTATTCAGCTCTGAAAGCAATAATTCCACATTTAATCAACATGGGTGTTTATTAATTGCTTTGGATTGTTTGTTGGGTGTAGACTGGTGAATTTTCAACATCTTTCCGATGGCTCGGTGTAAGAGAAGTGAGTTGTGATGCAATTTAACTGTGGACACCCTTTAGAGCCGCTTTTAAGATATACAATAATTTCGATTTTGTGAATCTTTGGCAAAAGTACGTTTACTTAAATGTTAAGATCTTGGAATCCAGAATCGAATTTCAAATCATTTTTATAAGAAAATGAGGCTAAATAAATTTGTTATCGTTCACTTAAACACTATGTCCTGATTTAAAACTTAACTTTGGAGTTATTGAAAATTGTATTGCATTTTTTTTAATTTTTTTTTTGCAAATTTCCCATAAAAATTTCATTTCAATCAACAATTTCAATGAGATAACACGATTCAAAAATTCATATTGTAATTAGATGTTAAAGCCCATTCAGCTGTTTCATTTCTTCGCACTCCCAACTCTTCCAGGTGGCGCTTCTTATCTCGCAAAATAATAGTTTGCTGTTTTCGCTTTTGTTTGACACTGATCTTCGAACCAGTCGTTCCATCGAGTCTTTG